>JAODVP010092688.1:0-11952 GCA_025400035.1 Tetradonia laticeps
TGCTCAAATAGCGGACCCTGCACCACAGCGGGACTAACGCTAAGAAGAAGAAGATAGCCTTATTTTTACTTACTGCACCGATTTTTTAATTAAGAAAATGTTTATATTTTATTTACTTACATTGATATTACGCCCAGGATCATTTTCAATCAGTTGTCGGGCTAGGTCTTTGCAGGATTTCCTTGCAGCCGGGGGCACTTTCGAGTCGTCTTCCCAATAACGCGACGGAGAGTGTCCATAAAGCGCAGCTGGCGTAGCATGAGTAATACGTGTATTGGTAACAATCCCTGTCGCTTTCCCTATGTAGAAGCAAAACAAATCAATATGGAAGTTAATGGCTGAAAACCAGAAGTAGTAGAAATATTGATACTCATACCAGATTCTTGAGCCCAGTCGATAAGAGATGATACTCGAGATGAAAAGCTCGAGAAGCAATTTTCAAATTTTCCACGTGCATCCAAACCAACTGTTTCAAAATTGGTTTTTACTCCGCACATCAAAGCAGTTGCACAGGCAGACGACTCCCCAATTTGCGCATCCATATTATATGTCTGTAAATGAAGCCATTTTCTACTAAACTCGGACTTAAATACGCATTAGCTGGAGTAAGTGGAATAGCAAAAAAAGATAAAGTTAGGTACGTGGCTATAAATATTTTACTATCCAAATCTGGCCCCCTTTCCTAACTTGCGACATTCATTTCCCTGCACGCGTACCATTGGCGGCGTGTGTAAATTACAACGTCAGCCGCTTGCCGCCGCGAATAATATATGGTGTTGGCGTGACAGTTAGTGTTGGGTTAGCAGGATGGATCGAATGAAAACTAGTTTATCGCAATTAAAAAGGAGCCAAAATTCGTTTCAAACTGTGTTTTGGTTATTTTGATACTAAAATTAAATTTAATATATATTTATACTTATCGGTGCAATATAGTTGGTCATAACCAACGTAATTTTAATATATGTCAACTTTTATGTAGACTCACAAACATTTGGATTTATATAGATATGTAGATGTTTAAAGTAATGGAACAAAGATTTATCCCCTCACAAGTGTGCTACAGCGACAGTGACAGCTTTACGGAAACTTTAGAATTAAGAGAAAGTTCCACACAAATTTGATATTGAGTTGGGTTTCTTAACTGCGCCCACAATAAAAGAAGGAGCAGGGAGGTGATTTCTTAAAGTAAGAAATTCCATGGTAAGTGAAATACGCTTTAATCTAATTTTCCTTAAAAGTGGCAAGAACATGTCTGGTCTAATGTTACATTAAAATGGACTTTTCCACTGAGGAGGTTTCATTTTGTAATATCTGTTTGTGAATTGATTTTAGGTGTCTGCTGTACTATTATATTATCAACTTGGGTAGCAATTGTAGTATCAAATGGAAGAACTTGCATGTTGGAATAATTATAGCTCTGTTATTGATTTCCAACTAACAGTTTTTTAAGTACTTTGTTTATATAGGGTATGCCGAAAGTCAACGATAAGCCGTAACCCATAGATAGGCTAGGTTATGATTATTTTAAAATTCTATGGCATGTACTTTCAAAGTGGCAGCCATTTAAAGAGAATTTTGCCAATGTGATGTAATTTTGATTATTGTGCCTATAACGCATTTCTTTTCTAATTTTTGTTTTGGTAGAGTGGTTTTAAGCAATATCCCTACAAATTCCAATTCAAAATTTGCAAGCACTTTGTTTGGAATTCCAGAAAATATTCGTTTTATATCAAATTATGCCTTGAAAAAAACATCAGTAAATTTACCAGTCTCTCCGGAAAAAATATGAACCTTGACATTGCGGCAAGTTGGCGCATTTAATGGCGCAAAAGGTATAACACTTATGAAATTATTTCTTAGATTCCATGTGGTAAATATTTTTCATAATTTAGAAAAAGTTAGTTATGAGTAACTAAGGATATGCTAAATTTTGACATTCTTAGAATATTCATTTTTCTCTCACGCTTATGATTTTAACAAATAAAAATATGTTATAAATAAAAAAATCCTCTCACGTATTTTTTGTTTCCATTTTGTCACGCTTTCCTATTGTGTTCATTGAATTATGATGCAGATTTCATCAGTATAATTTTCTATTATACTGTATGTTTGCAAATGTTGAAAAACAAAGCAATATAAATATGAAGGCTTGCTAGCAAAACCACCTATAACATAGTTAAACAGCAATATTTTTTATATAAATTAAAATGTCAGATATTGTGGGCAGAATATTGAAACTGCTGTATATACACTATATCATAAAGTGTTACACATGGTGTGGTCATGGTGGTGTGAACCGCATTTGATGCTTTGTTTTTCAATACCAAATCCACAGTAGTTACAAACAATGCTATTATTGTGTTCGCACCTAGAGCACATCACAATTGGCGAATAAAAATTACGGTATTTTATTGAAAAACAAAATTTATATGTATGTATTATAATAATAACCCCACTGTAATGTTGTCTGGAGAAAACATACTGTTGTAATTTAAGAATTAATCGAAATAATTGAAATTCGAGGCACGATGCTAAATTGCGAGTGAAACAAGCCACAACGAGCCGCTCATTACCACCACTTTAACGTTGTAAATAATTGCTTCCGTTGTGAGGTTTCCTCACCACCGTAAGCTATATAGCTCCGGAAATATTAATCTCTCGCATCAATTTCCAAACATAGTAGATTTTTCAAAATGGTTCATCTAGAATTTCCTTTCATAAGAAATCTTTCGTGGGTGCCTTTTTCTTGTTACGAAGTTTGCATCGTTCCGCTACTGCGAGTTGATTGAGTTGCCGATATATTTCACAAACAATACAGCAACTGATGCAGCAATCTATTTATTTCAAAATGAACGGTTCAGACGGCGCGAAATGAACGTTCGAGTAGGTACAATGTATTGCGCTTAAGCTGCTGTAAATATAGCTAGCTGGCTGTCACGCCATTTATCTTTGCGCGTAATTGCACTGCGAACGCGCCGCGTGCATTTATCGACAACATATTGCTCGATCATTAATTCGAGGGTTGTGAATAGCCTTACTGTTACGCCCTTTGGGATTTCAAACATTTGTTGCCAACCACAACAAATGGCTTTTAATCGTCAAAATATTTTTTAGCAATGTAGTCACCCATTAAGCCGTATCATTTTACCCTCTGGTCCTCCTTTTGTTGTTGTATAGTTATAAATAGCAAATGTAACAATGTAAATACTTACTTTTGCCAGTGCAACTGCCGGAAATGCGTCCCAGGCAAGTTCGTGTTCTTCGCCGCGTTTACTCAGTCGCTGACCGCGTAAAATGCGCGCTGCCGTTGCGGTGCCAACCCCCATGCCGTCCGCAACGAAAAGAATAACGTTTTTCGCATGCGGTCGACGGTCAGTTGCATATTGCAGCCGTTTTCTAATTGCGATCCTTGCTTGTTCGTACCAGAATTGTTGATCTGTAACAATCAAGTGCATGTATGAAGAGAGAATAAAACATTGCTTTGCAATCATATAGTAAGTTATTTTTTACATTAACTCCTAACCAGTAATTTATCTGGTATCATCCTTAATGTGATTTATAACTTATTGATGTATACGTTTTCCGCTTTCTTTGTTCACTGTTTATTAAGAATCTACGTAAGAAAAGTAAAACTGTAAAGTAGTAAATTACGCTGATAGTTTTTTCTCGAGACTAAGTGCTTTTCTTTGCACTTAACGACGCCGATCAATACGTACAAGTCTCAGGAGAGCCTGTAAGACAGTTCCCATAACACTGCATAATAAAACTTCGTTTGAGCGTCATAATAATACTGTTAATGTTTTAATTATGGGCGGAAATGATGGAATTACTATCGTTTAACTACAGTGTTTCATGTCCGAGTAGTATTAGGAGATTAATTACTTCGTTTCGTATTATAGCCAATTGTAGTTTAACACTGTACTTTCATATTGCAATTGTTGATTACTATGAATAGTAGTAGTAGACGAATAGCCAACTAACGTCCCATTGGCATGCTCGAAATTAATCACGTTAGGCATGATAAAAAATTTAATAACAATGAGAACCACCGTTCACTCGAAACCATTCGCTTTATTGTAGTATTCTCATTTAGAATTCACTGCTGATGCTAAACCACATATAGTGTGCACACGCATTCTATTGAATACGCTGTCCTTCTACGTCTATACGCATCGCATAAACTTCCAATCAAGTGAACTGGTACAATATCTCCGAATTGGATAGAATAAATCACACACTTAATATAATTTATAATTTCAAATTAAATTTAAACATAAGCTATTGTGATCAAATACATAATACAAAAACGAACGATTATTTCAAAAAACATTTAATTACATAAAGTTCCAGAGGAGGAAATTTGTCCGCGCATAAATCATCCTCCGTTTTAATGCGCGTCCAACACTTGTGCGACATTAAGAGGACTGGGAGGCGGCGGTGGGGGTTGCGCTGAGATCGGACGAACGCCCGGATGGGCGCATGATTGATAATCCTACACTGCCTATAGATTCGCGATTATAATTAAAGTGAATGCGATATGGTAATTTATGCATGAGTTTGATTTGAAAACAAGTTCTGAAAATGCAGTAACTAAGCATGGTACACATTCATACATGATGAACATTGGCAATATTTTCATACAATAATATGACCTATCTAAATTCCACTGCCATCTGTGTATACTACCCAGCATTAGTTACCTACGTGGTCGCTGTACTATAATGTAAATTAACGCGGGTCTTGCACACTTCTCTTAATTGCCTGTCATAATGACCAGTTTCGCCCTTAGCCGCTTACATTTCCTGCTATTCCTGTCTATGCACGTCCATTTGCACTTCACCCGCCTACATAATTACCTCAACAAACAATTCCAGACTTGGTCGCTTCCAAATGTTGGCATTCCAAACATTATTGCTAATGAGATAGTGTTAACACCGACATAAATAATGGTTGATCGTAATTAAAATAGAGTAATTCTACAGGAAATAAATATTTCAATGAAACTTGTTTGCTCTCTATGAAAATGATAAAAATGAAAATAACACTAATCTTAAGACTTACTTACAATCAAATTAAATTAATACTAAATGATTGAAAATAGAAATGATTAATATATCAAACATTAATAAGTTTGATATGACAATTTCAAAAAAACGACATATATCAATTAATTATAATAACAATAATTGACAATAATAAAAATATTAGATAAACCAAATAAACACTCGAAAACCGTTCACACAGTCAAGGATTTCTTTCCTTAGAAATAGTAAAAATAAAATATTCCATTTTTAACTTTTTCAATTAAGACATGAACGTAAAATCTTTGAATGACAATTTTGTATAATTCTATTAATATCGTTTCAAAAATTACAACTATTAGAATTTTGAATACATATATATTTTATTAATAATAGGTTTTTAAGGTTATTTGAAACATCAATGATTTTTATATTATTAAAATAAGGTTAATGTCCTTTATCAAGACAGTGAGTTATTAACGCTGTACAATTTGGATGAGAAAGGTGTTCTTTTTGCATATCATTTCTATGACCATATAAACGATCCTCAAGTCTTCGCTTAGTTTGTCATAAGCAATTTTATAAATAACATTTGAGCGTTCCAAAATTGAATCTTTTTTTTAAATTTTTGTAATTGTTTTAGAAAATCCAAAAATAAGAGGTATAGAAACAAAGTGATATGGAAACTTAGTAATAGGAGATATTATTTGATTAGAACAAGAAGCAGTATTATTGATTGGATTTGAAGTATTATAATGAAATTATTTGGATATCCATTTGCCGTAAGGATTGGATAAATTTTGATTTTATTATTTTCATGAAGAATTGGACTCGAAAGCTTTTTTAGCTCTATTATATAAATTTAATAGGGTATTTCTTTTAAATCTTAAAGGATGACATGCAAAGTAATTTATATGTATATCTACATGTATGGGTGTCTTTAAAGTGCCAATCAGTGAGTAAAGATCCATCATAAGTTTTTTACAATTTGAACATCTAAACAGGTTATTGTATTATTATTTTCACATTCATAGGTGAAATGAATTTTAGGGTGATTTCAATTTAGCAATATTAATAAGTTTTCAAATTCATAAATTGGAACTGCTATTAAAATGACATCTACATATTTAAAGAAAAAAGTACATCATAATCAATTTTACAGAGTTTTTTAGATAATATTTCTTCCATAGCTATATCGATAGTAATAAGACCTAAACATGAAATGATAAATTATCAATAAATAAAGTAAATTTTGTGTGAGTTTCAATTAGAAACCAATATTTTTTTAAAAATTGATATTAATAAAAAATGTAATCCTTATTACATCAATTAATAATAATTATATTTCAATAAAATTCTGGACTTGCCCGGCGCAATTAAATAAAACTTCTTCGATGAACCGTGCCTCACAAAAATATTCCACTGTCTAAGACTTTATGCAAGACAATGATTAATATTACAAATTATAATTAGTTACTATAATTAGCAGTATTGCACAGTAAGTTTGTAACTCCCTAAACGAGCCCGGCGCCTCCAACCTAAATTTATCCATGTATAAAATGAACACATTTAAGACTGTTTATAGCACTTTTGTTATTTACGTAGATTATTTACGTAGATATTATTACGTGGTGAGAAATCCTCGCCATTAAAATCAGTATTTTTCTTGAATGATACCAACAATGTACGCAGAACAATACTATTCCGTATATAAGTTCATATCTGCGAAGATTATTTAGTTTCAAGAATTGTGCTGAGTATTGTATAGTACGTGCTGCATTGCGAATATAAACTGATCGGGCAGGAATCAAATTTACTTAGAAGTTTCTGCACGGTGTTATTAGTTATTAGTTTCGAAGATAGCTAAAGCAATATAGTCGCGGCAGCAGTGTGGAATTTACTAGAGCTCCGCTGCACACGTTAAGATACTCGAGTTGCCTTGTGCGTTGTGAGATGTGCTACTGCAGAATTTCATGTCAAGTACGTGTTGGGAAGAGTTGAGTGTGCACCAGGTTGTCCTCATTACTATCATCATTATCCGTACAACTTGCGTTTACTCAAACACTAGTCAACTTGCATAATTTATGTATATAAAGTTGCCTTCTTAGATTAGATATTAATATAAGTATTTTTAATAAAGAGAATATTTATTGAGTGATAAAAAATATGATCAAATCAGTTATTTGACATGCACGTACACAATATGATATTCTCTATAGCTAGAGCTTAACTCCAGTTTGCTATTTGGGGTAAAGTCGTAAAATCTGCCCCAGCAACTAGTCGTTTTCTTTCAGGTTGTATGCTCTTTTCAGCGATTCCTATAATCCTACAACGAGATGGAGGACCAAAGTATGACCAACATTCAACAAATACGAATAAAGCTGACATGTTCCTTCCTTTGCAACCGTTGTCAGCACTGCAAGAAAAAATAAAATTCTGACAGCCCAAAATAGATTTTACGTCAATTCGGGTTTTATGCAATTGCTTCTGGATTCAGATACATTCCGGTCTGGCATTTCAAGTAAGATATAAATATTTCACCGTCAGCAAAATGTATCTTTTCACGTGAATGGCGGTTTGATATTGTTGTTATATACGATTGATGTCTCTGCATCTCTTTATATGTACTTTATACGAACGTTGTATCATATCACATTTGGGTCTCACGGGTGAGGAAATAACTTTTTCCCTCTTTGCAGTGGAAGCTTCCCACAGCACAATAAAGGACACATACAGCAAACGTGTTGGAGATTCAGACGAATTTAACAGTCTATCAAAAACATAGATAGCCACCTCGTCTAAGTTGCATTGATATATTGTTTCCTTTTACGAGTGGCAAAATAGACCTAACAACAGGCGTGAGAGGAATGACGCCTTTCCCTAAACAACCATACCGGACACGGATAGAGTCACGCCTGTCGAAGAGAATGATGCCGTATTGATTCTCCTTCCGCAGCTACGAAACACTTCCGGTTTTGTTGAGCGGAATTGGACTCGTTTCGTCTTTTGCTATGTGATAAATGTTTCAAAATATTTTGGTACTAGCAAATTGTGAGAAATAACAAATTTGTGTATTTTAAAAGAAGATTTTATATCTTCTATATCTGCGTGTGAAATGTGAAATATGATGCCGAAATGAATTATGCGGTGCGTTGTCCGCTACCCGCGCGGAAAAATCTGGCTTTATCCGCTCGAGTCAGAGCGTTATTTGTTCGCGCATCAAATTACTTTCATCTACCCTCAATGCTATAGATTCATATAATATGCATAGTCTGCGTGGAGCGTAAACAGCGTGCGCGGCCGCATTGCACAAAGCCGGGATGAGATTTATCGTGGCGGCTCTAAGTCGCGATTGCAGCTCGACCCGCAACGCGTATAAATAATGCATCAACGTTATACCGTTAAATCTTCCCAATGATGATCATATCGCGAGGAAAGCATTTTCATATTAAGCGCTGTCACTGATGCGCAACTGATTCGTCTGTCGGGATGACATGTGTATGATTTCGAGAAAACTCAAGCGGATCATATGCTTTTCACAAGTGGACAACTTTTCAATCTATTTTACGATAATAAATTGTTCGCTTACTTTTGATATTCCAGGCCACAATATCTCCATGAAAATTAATATATGCCAATGCAAATTTAATTTACGTTTAATTCAATAATAAATAATAACCCATCTATTTAAACAATAAGCATTTTAAATATATTACAAAATATATAGCAGTACAGCATTTCATCGCAATAATGAATTACGTGGCACACATAAAACAGGAAGAAGGGAAATTCGAAAATAATAACTTTCCTCAAGCGTATATCAAATGTGTTTATATTATTAAAATTCTATAAATTGTACAGCTTTCTATGGAAACCTACCTTGTAAGTCCCGTTCGCCATGAGTCAAAGAAGGCGCGCCGTAAACAACAATGACCGGTATATGTTGTATCAGTAGCAGGCTACTGATAACGTATTGTATCCACCAATCAGTCCACATATTGTTCGCATTGCGCGCACACACGCACAAATAATGTTGGTTGGATCTTGGTATCACTGTTGTCGATGATGCAGATGCTGACGATGCATTCGCCACAAACTTGACTGCAGATGCGGGTAATCACAAAACACACCCATTCGCAACACTGCGGTTTAGATGATTGTTTACTTAAAACAGTTCATATTTATATAATCTTGCACTTGGCTATACGAGTAATGGGTTCATTGTGCATTTAAGCACCAGTATTAATTAGTTTACTACGTAATCAATTATCTAATTAATGTTATTTGGATTTCCATTAATTTACTCATTGCACACAGCTCTTGAGTCTTATGGGAACCATTTCAATGATGATGAATGCACTAAAATAAAAATAATATAGTTTCAATTAAGTGTGAATATATACATATTGATATAGTGGAATTGATTTTCTACTCTTTCAACTAATGAGAAAAAATTAACCCGCTCATGGGATTCGAACCTATGCCCATTGGATTATCGTGCCAATACGCTGATACTGCGCTTCGTCAGGTCGAGATTTGCATAACAGATGTGGTCCCCGACCTACATGGAACAGCGGTCAGCCTGCTGGAACAGTGATCCAGGGGGCATTCGGCAGAATTCCATCGGCGAATCAATTTTTTTTTTATTTCAATCAGAGAAAATTGGAAGTGCCTACAGCTCACACTCTTAAAGCTAAAGGTTGTAAGTTCGAGTTTCGCCACTTGCTACATTTATTTTATTACAGAAGTCTGTTGATATATAGAGAATAATAAAGTATTTAATGATTACTATAAAATGCATGAGTTTTAAAATGGAAGTTACTTTCTCTTTATATTTATTTTCGATTGGCAATTTTAAACTTGCAATTAGTTATGGAAGTTTACGCCGTACAGACTTTGATAATTAATGGGCTTTGCTAATAATCAACCAATGTCACTATTTCCCGAAGCCAACACAATTTCTTTCAAAACGGTTTCTAAGCTTCTATTCAAACAGTGGCAAGGCTTCCCTTCAAAGAATCCATTAAAACTTGATGGTCAAAACTTCGTATGAGCTTCAAGAAAAGTTTAGAAATTACTACAGACACCTGCTCGTCAAATACTAAAGCTAAATAAGATCTGTCAATAACTGAAAACTACTTCAGAAACAATGTTATCAGCAATGCTAACAATATTCCAAAGATCTTAATAGTGTAGAGTAGGTATATTCTCCGGTGCAGTTCATTTCCATCAGAATAATATAATATATAATATAGGCGATATTTATTATATACGGATAATTAATAACATTTTGAAGCCTGGATAAAGATAGCCTTTATACTATTTACAAACTTTGAATTTAAAAGTTATTTTATTATTTGAAACTAAAGTTCGCTTCCTCACATCCACACAACCAGCAAGAGTTTTTGATTTATTATTTATTATTTCAAATCGAGAATGTACCACCTTGTACGTAGTACTAAGTCCAAGATCCTCGCTATTTTGTTTATGAACTATTCACACGATATAGTTTTATAACAATATCTCGGTAATAATACCCTACGTACGGGAAAACCAACCTCGGTTGAAATTGCGAGCGACGTAGGAAAATGAGAAAAGTAACTGTATTCCTTGCATGCGTAGTTTCCGTGTGCTACAGCTAAGGCTAAATCGTGCATATTAATTTACATAAACGTGCGCTATTGTAATTCCCTCATCAGGGAGTAGATATTACGTAAATATGTAATACAGACTTTTTACCGATTTTATAAAATAAGATAACACATATAGTAACTATTTTTCCATGCAAATGGCTTCACCCCGTATTATACATTCATTTCTTCAATATTATGGTATTTTAATTTAATCTGTAAAATCAGGAAATCTTTTCTGCTAATTAAAAATGTCAATCTTATAGTTAAGCGTTAAACTTACGTGTCGAGTAACTTGTTTCATAAGTTATAAGTTCTCCACACATAAATCAGCTTTGAAACTTTTTATCAAACTCTTTTAATCCAAGTTTTAGTTTTACAAACTTTTAACTTAATTAATTTCAGGAGATATTTACTTCACTTTTATACAGTTCACTATTATAATGTTTGTCTATTGCTGATTTAGTTTTGTAGAAACTAGTGACTATACATGAAGATATGTGCTATTGTTCGAAGGATTATTGTGATTTATACCCAAATGATGCAAAAACGCGTCCGATTCTTTTGCATGAAATATCTGGGTTGCTTGTGATGCTCGCGCGGCCGTTAAGCTCCAGCTACTGGTTGCGGGGGCGGCGCGCAGCTCCTGCAAGGGTAGGTGCACAAGCAACGCGTTGAACTTGCGCAGACGCTGTTGGATTTGGGATAAATATGAAAATTGGGTATGAAGTAATTATTAGGTAGCATTAATTTAATTAACCATAGAGTGGAAACTAAATGAAAATGTCAACTTTATATCTCTATGGATATCTCTGGATATCTCTGTCTTCATGAATCCTACTTTAATAAGCACATATATTAATGTATAAAGATTTCCACTTTTTTGGTTAGATATAATATAATTTAAACAATTTTCATAATTCCCCAAATTAAAGCTATTTGAACGAGTACCTAAGTACTCTGATGCTGTAGTAGAACGAGTTTCTAATATACATTTTTCTTTTTGTCCTGTCACTTTTCCCTTATCATTTTTTTATACTAATGTATTTTAATATATAAATATTCGGAATATAAATTTCATTTATTATAAATATTTTAATATAAAGTTAAAGTATGTTGTTTTAAATGCCTTTTAAAAAAATACAATTTAAAATATAAAAATAATCGTCGAATTTTTGAAGGTAGGAATATTGATTTAATTTGGAGGTCAACGAGAAGGTTTGTACAACCAAATGTTCAAATGTCAAAAAATCATAATGACTTAGTAGATGTGATAATTGTCACCTCTAAGTCGAATGTGT
>JAODVP010092709.1:0-11951 GCA_025400035.1 Tetradonia laticeps
TGGAGTTGTAGGTAGTCTCGTGGATACCACAAGCTTCCATACCCAAGAACGAGGGTTGGAAGAGAGCCTCAGGACAACGGAAGCGCTCTTCGCCAAAGGTGATGACCTGTCCATCGGGTAACTCGTAGCTCTTCTCCAACGATCTGCTGCTGGCAGCTGTGACCATCTCCTGCTCGAAATCCTGAGCCACATAGCACAACTTCTCCTTAATGTCACGCACGATTTCTCGCTCATAAGTTTTGGTGAAGCTATAGCCGCGTTCGGTAAGAATCTTCATCAAGTAATCAGTCATGTCTCGCCCAGCTAGGTCCAAACGCAGGGTGGCGTCAGGCAGAGCAAGCCCTTCGTAGATAGGGACTGTGTGGGAGACACCATGTCCGGAATCCAATACGATACCAGTGGTACGTCCGGAGGCATACAGCGAGAGCACGGCTTGGTTGGCGACGTACATGGCTGGCGTTTTGAAGGTTTCGAACATAATCTCCGTCATTTTCTCACGGTTTGGCTTGGGGTTGAGTGGGGCTTCAGTGAGTAGTACGGGGTGCTTCACAGGGGCGACATGCAGCTCGTTGTAAAATGTGTGGTGCCAAATCTTCTCCATGTCGTCCCAGTTGGTCACGATTCCGTGCTGGATGGGGTTTTTCAAGGTGAGGAACCAATGTTTGCATTGGGCTTCATAACTTACGTATGCGTCTTTCTGACCCATACCCATCATTACACCCTGGTGACGGGGACGCCCCACGATGGATGGGAAGACGGCGCGGGGAGCGTCATCACCGGCGAAGCCGGCTTTGCACATATCGGATCCATTGTCGACAACGAGTGCGGCAACTTCTTCATCACACATTCTGTTAGATTAGTTTAATGTGGAAAAGTTTAGTGAAAATAAATAGTATGCACGGCAACTGGCTGACGATAGATACTGAATTGACTATATTTATTGATTGTATTAATAGAACGATAATCAGTCGACAAGATAACAACATTTATAATTGAATACTTGGATAACTTAGAATATAATAATTTTTTTTAAAAAGTCGTTACATGATAAAGCGGGAGAAAGCGGCAGAGATTGGGTGGACCGTATGAGCAATGTCGGGGAAGAGCACAGTCTGATGATGTAAAAGGGAAAAGGCGGTAGTACTTAAGCTACAGCGAGGCGTAGCGAGATCTTCTAGTTAATTATATAAATATATTAATTACTGAAATATTAGAAGTACTCTCGCGTGCTCCCTCCATCCCCCTACCAGTTCTCCACCATACTTCATTTCCTTCCTATTCCATTATCACACTGACCTTTTTCGACGTCCCTCACACGGTCCACACAATTTCTCCCCCTTCATTCCTCTCTTCCCTCTCTCCAACAACCGGCGAATCAGCGGCATATTTGTTACCATTACTTACAGTTTCAGAAACAGTCACAATTATTAATAGAAATCAACTTCGTACGTTATTACAAGCAGAATGTTTTTTTTTTCCTTCAGTTCGTTGATTCTATCACTTTGCTTCCAAAGTTCTTACAGTAGAGAAGTATTTACTCTTTCCCCGCAGTGGTTACTTTCAAATAAAATTATCCCTTATTGTGTTTTCTTCGTTGTTAATTATGGAAAACATAAAATTACAGAGTGTAATTAAGGAAAACTTTACAATATTATAGGTTACGTTATAATATTTTACGCTGGCACCGGGTCAACAGTATTCCATCTGTAATGTACTGTAATGTAGAAAAAAAAAACTAAATGAAAGGAAGGTAGAAATATTTAAAAAAAGTACAAAAACTCGGGACTGTGTTATCCCTTGATCTCTTTTATCTATAACGAAACCTAACATAATAAAAGTTTTGCTACTCATACAATATTGTTATTCATAGAAAAAATAAATATTAAATTTTATTAACAAAATAATATTATTCACAAAATATTCATTCAAAAGTAAACACAATAACAAATATCTACCTATCTACAGTAGTTATACATAGAGAGATATAATTGGATTTGCAAACTATCAAACTAATCCGAAAATAACTCCCTCGCTTCAATTGTCCGAGCATAACTTGCATGACATTCATTATCCCCAACATGTAACCATCGCGTTCCCTCAACCACCCAACAACGAGATTAGAGTTGAATGCAACTAAAAATAGATGATAGACTCATAGCAACCGCAATCAAATTAGAGCTCTGTTCATAATCCATGTAATTGTACATAATCGCATCGAAAACTGGCAGCTTATCATCAATTTTGCTTATTTACAGAAAGAACTGTTCTCGAATAAACTAGACAACGCGTCGGGCTCGGCCGGGGGCGGTGATTCGGGCCGCGAACGTAAAATGTCCAACGCATCGCAAGGCAGCATGAAAACGAAGTGGCTGAAAGCTTTCAAAAGCTTGAAAACGCCACCACCGGAAACTGACAAGTAAGTAGCGACCTCTATCGGCAAAACTTATCAATATAAATTTTACTTTAAAAACTTTAAAATTTTTAAAAATTTAAAAGTATCTAAGAAGAATCTAACGATTAATTTAATATCATCTGTTGTCAACAAATCGTCGATTTTAATATTTAAATATTTATATAATGTGTTCTCAATTGTTAATTCTCGAGGTATTCGTCGAGGTAATATTTCACATTTTAATCGATTTGTTTCTCTTGTTTATCTCTTTCTCACCAACGATTACGTTTAACCGCCACACATGTCGCCATCTATGTCTCAAACCTCAAACCGCCATAAAGAAAAAACCAAATGTACCACGCTGTATCGACGATCATACAGATGAGGTATGCGCATCTTACACAATCGATCAATTACATCTTGTGCAAGCAAAGTACGAACACACTGTATAGTGTGAGAGGAATGAGATTACCCTCTGTACTCCTATGCTCCCAATATACAAGTACAATGCTAGCTCCACCTACGACAAGCATTCACCCTCTCTCTCTCTCTGTCTATATCTCACTATCTCTATTAAACGACAGTGCTAGACAGTCGCTTGCTTGCACAGTGTGGAGACTTTTTGATGGACTATACACTATACACTTCCGAAACTATAGGCAACCAAATGTACATTTCATTTAATCTAAAAATAAAAATAAATATATCTCTTGAAATGTATATTTATCGCACACATGCTTCTCAATCCATGTGACGTGATGTGATGCCTGCCAGTGAACTTGTACCAGTGTTGTTGCTAGTGGTGCTAGTGTCGCGCGGCCCCGCCTCTACCAATGGGCATGCAGCATCTACCAATATAGCATTAACCGTGTATTAATCGTGTGTTAATCTACGCTGTAGGAAAAATGGATCAGCTGCTACGAAGGAACTGCTCAAGGGTGATCCGGATGCGCATAACTTCCAAGAGTACACCTACAAGAAAATTACACCATGTGACGTCTGCTCACAAGTTTTACGAGGTATTAACTTTATATACTTTTATGAAACTTCTTCTTCAATAATCATGCTTCATTGATACAAGGGGCGTGGCTAAATAGGAGGGGGCGTGGTTTGTACTTTTTAATAACACGCTTTGGGTTAGTCGTGGAAGCTAAACACGCATCCTGTTATACCCTTTCTCATTATGGTCGTGGTTAAATTCAAGAGGGGGGTGTTGTAAAAAGTAGTTTAATATCCCCAAATCTGCTATAGGTCACACCAAACAAGGATTGAAGTGCCGCATCTGCAAACTGAACGTTCATCTCGACTGTCAAGACAAAGCCAACAAATGCACCGCCAAGGCCCGCCTCCTGCGCCGCCAAAAATCCACCTCCGAGATCGAAACCAAGGCCATCGAAACGGCGACCGTCGAGGAAGAGAGTGAGTTCGATATTACCCACCTACTGCTTCTTCTTAGTTGGCTACCGATTATACTTGTAATTGAAATGTTCTCCGGACACATTGTATATAAAAATTATTAGGTTATTTCGATGACACGTACTCGGGCATGCCGACCATGAATCGCCAGCTGTCCGTCCGCGAGTCGAGTCGGTCTCCCTCCGTCAACTTTAAGCCCAACTCCATAGGTAGTCACAAAATGGCCGCTGTGGTTAACGAGCATCATAACCTCAATAATATCTACTTACGTCCATCGACGCTTTATCATCTAAAACGCGTGTTCTTCTCTGGTTTTATTATGAATTTTCAGTTCCAACTGTTTGGTTTGTATGAGTTTTGTTGATTTTGATGTGTTTGTTGCTTGTAACGCCATCGCGCGCGCGTCAGCAGAAGCCTCCGAGGTGGACCTCATCTATCAGGTGCTCAAGCAGGCCGGCGAGATATCCAGTTGCAAGACGCCGCCGCAGTCGCAGCTGGGCCACCCGTCGATGCAGCAGCAGCAGGGGGGCGGCGGCGCGGTCACGCCCACTGTCGGCATCCAATTGGAGCGCGGCGCGACGCCCTCCGCCTCGGGTCACAATCTGAACCGACTCGGTGTGCGTCCGCCCACGGCCGCGCCACGCCCCGCCCCCGGCGGCTCCAGCCTCTGCGTTGTCAATCCCGCTCCTTGCTCAACCAGCTCAGGTTTGTCCTCATGCGCTGAACCCTTACTGAATAAATATGATTTTATTTTACTTTTGTTTATGATTTTTGAACATCAGGAGTCGGCATTTTTGAGCGCATGTGTCTATCTCTCTCTTTCTATTTTTTAGCCCACTCTGCCCTGTCCTGAGACCCTAAAACCTTAAACAACACAATATAGGGGAAATTAAAACTTTTCGACGCTATCAAATGCTAAATAACGCGAATGTTAACAAAACCATATAATACGCCTGTCATTGGTCGCTTTTACAGCAGTGGGCCTGGTTTGTGATGTGTAGCCAATAGCAGTTTGTTGTGTTGCCCATAGGGGCGTGGACATAACTGATGATTGGTTGGTTGGCTGTAGATTATAGCACCTCGCAGGGGCCGAGCCAGAGGGGCCCCCCGCCCACAGGCGCCGAGGGCACGTCGATGCGGCGCAGGATTTTCGCCGGCATGAAAAGCCTCACCGGCTTCGGATCGAGGTCGAGACGCGGTTCGCCCGGCCATCGTTCCATCTCTCTGCCTGAAAGTACGCGTGCAAGCGCTGATACAAATTTTGACCGAGACGCCATCTATGAAGGGATAAACAAATCACAACTGGTTAATCATTATGTGGCTATTGCTAGCTAGAACGCGATGATTGTTGATTGTGGAGACTTCAGACAGTTGTTACTTGTTTTCTCCTTTGTTTGTGTTTTGTTTTGCTGTCACTCCTGCAAACTAGTGTACATAACCTCAACTGTCATGTTTTCTGTTTGGCATTGTCTATAAACATTGATGTTTACCTTATGTTTTGCATCGTCATGCATCTCCACAAACCTTGACTGTGTTGGATGTCATCGATGTCTAGCTGGACCTTGGTTATTTTCTGTAAACCAGTGGTCGGGATTTTATTTTGGGGCCACTGGTTTACAAATGTACATGTGTACGTCCTGCTGCATATCCACTTTTTTCATAACCTTATCAATGAATTCTAAGGCATTACTACAGTGGAACGCCGGTTATTCGGGTTAAAATATTAAAAACAAATGGCGCTGATGGTGATTCGGAGAATTGGAAATTCGGTAAAGCGGAGTCTGGATAACCGGCGTTTTTCTACGCACACTATATCGGATGAAAGTGTTTAAACTAAAAGTCTCCGATAGTGATTCGGATATTTGGACATCCGAATAACCAGCGTTTTTTACACAAATTGGATCGAAATGTTTTAGAAATAGTCTATGGTAATAATTCGGTTAATCGGCGTTCTACTGTACTACTGTGTTAACCTAAAAACCTAAAAAAGCTCCACTGCCATTTTGATTAGGTAACACTTTGACTTCTGTGTTTTTTTCTTAATTAACCGAATATAAAAATTCAGAGAGATGGAGCGAGTGAATAGTTTCACCTTGCAGATACTCTAACCTAACATAATTCCTTCTCTAACGCGTGCGTTTGCAGTGGCTTATAACACGCCGCATCAGCGACAAAATACAGTTTCTGTCATTTGTCTGCGTTTAGAGAGGAAGTCCACGGACGCGTCGGGGACGAGGCCCTTCGGCCAACCCCTAATCCTCACCGAGACAGGCGGCGGCAGCGACAGCGACACGTTCCTCACCCCGCCCACCACGCCCAACACGCTGCCGCCACCATCACCTTCGCCCTCGAAAGGCGCGCGTGTGGCGCCCACTAAAAAACAGCCGGCCAATGGTTCCAGCAAGACCAACAAAAAACAATAAAACCGACATTCGGGAACTTCCCTCAAACACACTATATAACTGTTTGTTCCTTGATTACTTTATCATTTGTTGTTAATTATCGATCTGTACATAGTTACCTACGTAATGAAATCGGATTTTTTGTTGATTTTTCAAACGAAAAGTTTTAATAGCCACACATACCTATCCTTCACCCTACTTCACCTAACCCAAAACTTGCACTTACAATTAGGAAAATTTTCATGACATCCCTTTATATTGTACAATCGACCCACGTTACTTATCGTGCTTTTGCTTAACATCCGAGCTTCCAGCTTCTTCTCGATAGATGGCGTTAGAATCATCTAGGGTCTAGACCAACATAGAACATAGCGATTAGAATATAGAGCTGATTAGGTTATGTTTAGATAGTTTCTTGGACGACAATACTATGTGCTGTTGTTTTCTGTTTCTCGTTTGGTTTTGTGTGCGTGGGGCCGGCGATTAGGGATGAGAAGCATGAGGAACTCGTCGAGCGCCGGCAATTTTAATACCGAAACGGGGGCGCAGTATGTCGGTCTGTACCAAATGTTTGAACGACGTTTGTGAGCTAGTTAGCAGCACCCACTGATAGTAGCTTTTGATAAATCTATCAAGTTTATCTAATAAATTTTATCAGTAGTAAGAGATTAGTGTCCACTACCCGTATCTATTTGAAACATATTTGGAACAAAAAAAATGCAGTAGTGGACTTTTGTTTTTGTTTTGTCTATCAACGCAGTTCCTCTGCACTTTTTGAATGATGTTGAGTGATGTTGTGAATTGTGTTGTGCTCAAACTGCACCGTGGTCTTGGGCATGCGTCTGCGCTTGAGTGTACCGGCCGCTAGGGGGCGTAGCAGTGAACTAACGTATGGCGGCCATGTTTTTGTAGCGCCACACTCGCCGCGCCGCCAGAAGCTGAACCTGCGTATGAAGTCCCTGTCTTTGGATTCCCCCGAGAGCACCGAGCACGTGCAGAGGCGGCAACATCGCGGGGGTGGGAATAGTGATCCGCATTCGAATCAGGGATCATCATCCAGGATTCAATGTTAGTTTTTTTATATCATATGGTCTTCTAATCACTTTCTTCTTCTTCACTTTTTACTCTTCTCTTCACTCTTCTAGTAGATAATATGGGTCAGCAACTTTAGGATTAAAACGTTTTGTAGACCTGTGTAATCTTTGCTTATATCACTATATTTATCTATACAGATTTTATAACAGCAATTAAACTTTTCTTCTGTGTTAGTACGTACTAAATCAACTTATGCATGTTTTCTCTGCAACTTCCTTCTTTGTCTGATGACGCACACACAGTTCCGCCAGTCGGCCATCTTGGTGTCCTTCGTGCAACACCGTATTCTCAACAGGTCCAAGTATCCTCCAATGTGAACGAGTCTAACTCAAGTAGGCACTTAGCTAACTTTTCCTATTTATTATATTCATTATCTAGTTTTGAATATAGCTGCATGATTAACCACTTTTCGGGAATACCTAACCATGAGTGTTACAGCGCCCTCTAGTCCTGTGCATAACAGGCGTCTATTATCAGCGAAAAACATCCGAATGTCTTCGGTAGAGCTCCCGGACGACAATGAGAAGTCCCCGAGTTCGGCTAGTACTTCTCCATGTCCCAGCCCAGTTGG
Source organism: Tetradonia laticeps (assembly GCA_025400035.1). Taxonomy (NCBI): domain Eukaryota; kingdom Metazoa; phylum Arthropoda; class Insecta; order Coleoptera; family Staphylinidae; genus Tetradonia; species Tetradonia laticeps. Next base: position 7,877 of record JAODVP010092709.1, read on the forward strand.
TGGAAAGGTACCTGGTGTTATTCCCGAATGCTATCGATTTTTAACAGAATTATTTGATCCTAGCATAAACCACATAGACTTCTACCTACTAACCTCTACGTAGTACTGTATAACTTCAAGTCTAGACATCAGGATGAATTGGACCTCAAAGCAGGTTACAAGGTCACAGTAATCGACACCTCTGATCCCGATTGGTGGAAAGGCAAATGCCTCGGGAGGATTGGCTACTTCCCTAGTAAATACTGTTCAAAGTTATCACCCGGGGAAAAACCTCTTCAGGTCTGTATTTGTATAAATTATAATTAGAAATGCATAAATTAGAAGGAATATTAACTAGAGACCTTCTAGGTAACCCACAACTTGCAAGTCTCCGATGGCGATAATGGTTTAATGCTCCTCCGCGACCAAATCGTGATCCAAATCGGCGAGGAACTCGACGGTATGGTCATGATCCGTTCCGGAGACAACCGTCAAGGCGTATGTCCCGTCAAGTTCCTGCAAGAGGTGTGACAACGCTCTGAAGCCGCTTGTCAAGTCAATCAAGTGTGCACCTGCAACCATCCTATGAACCCCACGACCACCAAGAACAAAAGCACGAGTACTCACGACTCCATGAACTCCTTGAAGAAAATCTACTACCCTTATCCAGCACTTCCGGACTATTCGCCAAAACCTACACTGCAAATGCCCCCGAGAAATAAACGCAAAAACAAAGCAAAACCAACGCCCCAACCTATAAAAAACAACTCTAAGCCTCCCAAAAAGAACAAGAACTTCTTCCAATTCTACAACAACTCCTTCCATCTTGGGAGCATTGCGTCTAGCTTCCATAACAACAACCATAGCGACATCTATAAGAATAATACCTACCTAGCAAAGCAGAATAACCTGAACAACATCAACAAGATCTTCGTTAATCAGCTAAATGCAGATGATGATAGCCCCAGGCGTTATAATAACACAGTAAGGTCGCCATTTTCTTCCACCAAGCGCCCTCTGTCCCTACGCTTAGCCTCACCGAAGAATTTCTTCACCCGGACCTTCCGTACCGACTCCCAGAGACGCCCTCTGTTATTGGAAGCCTACAGCTGTGCATCTTCAACTAGTAACTTGCTCAATGAAGATGAACAAGACCTGCAAGAGATCGAGCATGACTTATCACCGTCTGCGTATTTGGATGATGCGAATCGGGGTATGAAAGTGATTCCAGCCCGACACGGTCTCAGGATCTACACAATCAGCGAGAATGTCGAACGCTTCGCTTTCAAGAGCACTTTCTACCGCAGTAAGAATCTCTACATCTCCTCCAACAGTCGTCCTTTATTCGTACGTAAATAAACATAACCTCCACCATGTCCTAACCATAAGATAGCTCACCTAATCTAAGATAGGTAATTTCTTAACCCACCACAATGTGAAATCACATGTGTTTATGATGGCAAAAGTGACTTAAGTCGGGAACCTTTACCTTTTTAAGTGAGATACCTATTTTTGTAATTGTACACCAATGTACGCCTAAAACGTAAAGAAGACAAGCCGCGTAAATATTCATATTTTTGGGACGAAATAGGTTGTACATTTAACCTAAGCCACTGTAGGTATAAAGAGAGATATTTAGGTACAGCACTAATTCACGTACATTGAACACGCTTGCGACACTAAGTAGTAAAACACACGCTAGCATTGCTATCTACACATGATGTTTATGTATTTGGAAGTGTGGAAAGAATTTTCCGAAAAAGTGTTAATATCTATAGATTTGTAGATAGATCAAATGAGTTTGTGGTATATAGAAAGAGATTTTTGAAATTAAAGTGATATAGTGGACCAGGGATTTTTGAACCTCCACATTTTCAAATTGCTATAACTTTTTGAATATTTAGGAAATGACAACAATTTTTCTTATATTCTATAGATAATCTATTACAATTTTCAAGGGATGTGATATTTTTTAATTCTTTTTATAAATTTAAACTTTGAAATGATGATTTTAGAACAGAAAAATCAGATAGTTAAGCCGTTCATTTTTCGAAAAGAAATGGTGAAATTTTGGTTGCAAAATACACTTCGTTCGAATGTTGATAAGATCAGCAAATAATTGGGCGGAGCTACACTATTTTCTACTCTTTGAATCGCGCGTTGAACAACCAATCGAATTGCAGTTAAAGCAAAGTCATACTTCTCTTATTGCATCTTATTTCATCTTATTTCATCTTATTTCATAAATGAATTGCCCATGAATGAGATCCCAAAAGAAAAAAATTACTACAAGTAATATTATATCACTTTGATTTCAAAACTCTATCCATGTTTAGATACCCACACAAAAAATGACCACGTGTTAGTGAAAGAAACCTTAGTATTGTTGATTTTTGTACTCAAATCGCATTTCTTTGCAATTACGAGCAAATCGACCACATCACTCCAAGACTGTCCGTATTAAGTATCTAAATATATTCGAATAGTGAACATAATGTTATCAGTGATAACATTGTGAGTCAAGGAAACCACTTATTAATTTTAAACTGAAGATTTATCATTTCGGATGTTTTAAAATTTATAAAATTAATTATTAAAAAAATTACGTCAACACATCCGAAATTATAATCTCGTTAAAATCATAAGTGGCGTCTTTTTCCGAGAAAACTCATACACTCATAGTGTAATTATGAATAAATAAAAATGATATTTATGTTATATGATAACGAATAATCTTGATGATAGCATAAGTAATACGCCGAGCTAATTGTAGATTTTAAAATGCGTTAAGAAATGAAGAGAAACTTTATGAAGTTGAGATTATAACATCTGCACCATGAAATCTCCGAGAAATTTCGGAGAGACATAAATTTGACCAATATATCGATTGTTGTGTACGAATTCCTCGATTCACTTGTTGTCCTAACGTCCAAATTTGTGTAACTAGTAATTAGTGTATTATCTCATTTCAAAGTCAAGGAATTGTTAAGATAGTTACAATATGTAATTTTTTATCTATAGAAACATTTTGTTCTACATTCAAAGATTTACTGATTGAATGATGACGTTAGGAGTTAAGAGAAAGTTCATCTACGTGTATTTATTTTATGTTAATTAATAAATGATATAGATACAAATATAAATATATTATTTCAAATTAGTTGAAAATTCTTAATGAGAATGCTCATCAACATGTTTGTTAATCCAGTCTATGAAAGCAGAGACTTTTGTGAAGACAGAGGGTGAGCCGTCTTTACCACAAGGGACAACACCCCATGATACTACTCCAATCACAGTGTTACCTTGAGCCCAAGGACCACCAGAGTCAGCACTGCATGCTCCTTTGTGTTGACCAGGATTAGCTCCGCAAATGTTGGATTCACGGTCCAGGAAGCCGCCTATGCCACTTAGGGCTTTATCACAAGCTAAGGAAGATCTTGTATTAGCAAGTGATTAATATATAAAATTCATGATACTTACAATCAAAGTCCATTACGGGAAGGACAACCATTTGGAGAGTATCAGGCATGATAGCTTCAGATGTAATTGAAGTCGAACCCCAACCAGTTAGTGTGGCCTCTCCAGTAGCCTCGAATCCAGGTTCGGGTAAATCAGCGATTTTGACTTTGTCATTGAGCTCAAGGTCGGATTCGAGAATGAGGAGGCCTATGTCGTATGCGGTTGGGCCACTGTGTAGAGAATTTCATAATATTTGTAATATTTTTAACCTTTAAAATTTTTTGTGATATTTTTATGACAATTTTATGATTTTTTAATAATAATTTTGGGAAGCTTTTATGTCATTTTCAGATTCATCTTATTTAATGATAATTTTATCATTATTTTTAGACAATTTTAAAATACTTTTCCGTGAATTAAAACAATTTTATATTAGAATTTTATAACAATTTTCTAGCATATATTTCTAATGATATAATAATTTTATCAAGAGTTTATGATAATTTGGGGACAGATATAGGACAATTTTAAAATAAGTTTCCTGCAATTTTATGCAAATTTGAGATTATTTTTGGATACTTTTATGACTTTTTTTGAGACAATTCTATGAAAGGTTTAGATCATTTTATAGTAATTT
>JAODVP010092720.1:0-30342 GCA_025400035.1 Tetradonia laticeps
TCTCAAAAAGGAGCAAAATGAAAGTGGTAGCTCAAATTCGGACCAGTTCCTCTATGTATATTGCTAAAGAAACTAATTTTCAATGTACTCATAAAGGAGATTTCTAGATACAAATATATTCATGGATAATTCAAACTATTAAGAAAAGATAGGCGTGATGCGGACTTGAACCGGAACCAATCAATTGCCGGTTGACTGCTCTACCATCTGATAAATTTCGTTTTTAAAATCATATAAAATTATATGTGTTTTTCAGTTAATACATATTTCTTTCACCCTTGTGCGGATACTCAAAAAACACACATTATTACGTACCCGGGTACCCACATCTATGCCATAAGCCTGCTTGCGGCCAAATGTGGTATCAAGATTTGGTGGATTTGTGACGCTGATAACGCTTATCTCTTGCATGGCAACATGTATACAGGTAAAACCGAATGTATTCGAGGGAAAAATTAACAAGAAAAGAACTTGCAATGGCGAGTTAGGGGCATTAGTAGAAATATAACTAATGGTAACTATTTTTCAACAGTAGCTCTTACCAAACATCAAATACTTACTTTGATGGAAGGTAACTTTAATTGGCACTTTGTATAACAACAAGTAGCATCTTAATTTGTGTGATGACACCAGAAAAATTGAGGAAATGCTTAGATTCCTGTCCTGTGTATCTATGAATTCCAACAAGAATTAACAATGTTCTACGTGCCAAAAAATTCTAAAGCAGTAATACATAGCATTATCAGGAATGTATTCCCACGATACTATGACCGATAATGCTAAAACAGGATCACAAATTATGATAAATATAATGCCCGCGTCGATAATCCAGACTGTGTACAGTCCGTATGAATGAACAGTAGATATAGATACTATGCAACGTTACATTTGCATTGACTAAAGTCATGTTTTTGAACAAGTACAAATTTTTGCGGTCTGTACACAATACATTAAATCATTTACTTTGGTATTTTATTATTACGTTAGCCATTTTATATATATTTAAATCAAATGAAGTATTTTAACACTGAAAGTTTGATGGTGGGTACCCGGGTATACAATTGAAGTATTTTCCAGTTGCACTTCATTTTTCATGCTTAAAACAATTTTTTTCACATTCAAACTGCAGCATTTTGGTTTGTAATTGACTTGAATGACGACGATCCCAAAGCGACATTTTATTTTTTGTGCCACCTACATGGCAAATTGTAGCGAGGTGGGCACCCAGGGATCCGGGTATGTGCACAAGGGTTAATAAATCATGAATTAGGTTTCCCGAATAAGCCATTCTTACTAAGTTTATTCCATTTTTTTTCATAACAGACAAAACAAACGCAACATGTCAAAACTTGCAAATTATCAAATTGTATGTCGATTATTTGTGTATTTCTTAATTGCACATCAGTCCTTGACGAAGATCATAACGATCGAAACTAGTTGGACAAAATAATTTGGATTAGATATCCACTATCTAATGATTTACATCTGTACTTTAATTTTGAATCTCGTGACTGATTTCCTAATCAAAATGTAAATAAATTGTCAATTAACGAAACCATTTGGTTTAAATTATCGTATTAAAACATGAGGGCAATTCACAAAGTAAGTGGAAAAGTACGGATTGTCAATGAATTTTTCTGCTTATATTTACAGGCGGAACGCTACGTTCTTGACGAACACAAAAATTGATATCATTACCGTCGATGAATCAATTTATGTACAAAGAAAGATTTTAGAATATCCGAAAGGTTTCTCTACATATTGTCTATGATAATTATCCTGTTATTATAAGCATATTTTTCTAAAATAACTGTTTCCACTTACTTTGCGAATTAAAATCGGTTAATATTGCACTAGAACGATTTTTGAGAGAACATCATCACCTGTCACTATACAGGGTGACTCAGAACTCTACCAACAAACTATCAGAGGTTGATCAGGGGCGTTTTCTGCGTTTTTTGATATACTTATGCTCTCCGATAGATCCTTACGGAGTTGTTGGACTTTCTTGTTGTATAGAATTGCGACAAAGAGAACTTGAGCGGCAGAGTTTCAATGACAGATCAAGGATGTTCGCTATTTTGATATTAGGAACATGATCTGCGGTGCATCCTTCCAGAGTTATTTCAATTTATTGTTGTACAGAATTGCACTGAAGAGAATTTACATGCAATACCAAAACCCAGCCAACACACTTTCAGAGGTTGATTGGGGATGTAGCCCGAGTAATTTGATATTAGGACCTGATAATATGATTAAATTCTCTTCACGCGGCATCAGGAGACCTTAAACTACATTGGCCATTCAAAATCCACCGCAATAAGTGCGTTATTGCTGTAGCAGAATTCTACGTCGCGCAAAAATAATTATTTAGGTTCCGGAACGCACGCATCGTTTATATTTATTATCTAGCTATCACAATAATTATCCCAATTCGCTCAAATTTCGAGTGGCGACATAAAATACCGTTCTGCACGTTCTGATTTTTTTTCAAATCAACCAGATCCAGGAAACGAAAGATATAGCGACTGTCCCGTGTTCCCCCATCTTACTCTACATAATCCTTTCAAATATTATATTTGTGGGTTATAAAATAAGCATAATAATTTGTAACTAAAAAACAGTAGAACCCGTTAATATAACATCAAAGCAAGCGCAAATAACATCATAATAAATGGAGGTCACACAATTCCTTCAACTTGGTAGTAAAACTTAAATATGTACAAAGAATTTAATACTGTAGTAATCCCACAATCCCAGGAACCCTCTCCATCGTGACTTTCAACTTCAATTCATCCAATTTCAACAACCAGCCAGAACAATAATTAGACGAGCACAGCTAGATCGATATCGCGCTATTACACTGCATGCAAACGTCGAATACCGCAACAAATCGTGCCCAATTCCAAGGGACCAACGCTGCGGATGACTGGATGACATTCGGCCTTTGGCCCACACTCGCGTTTCATTATTCCGGCATTAGAACATGCATTACGCGACCGATTCCAAAAACCATGCATTATCTGGTCAAGCATTAATTTCCACGATGTCATGCATTACAAGAGACCTATAGTAATGAACCAGTCTGGTACTGACGCTTTTCGTCTCTACCACCCGAATGATGTAAATACCCCTTCGCAATTAAACTCCCTTCAAGTCCGCGTGCGCGCTCTTGTCTCCGACTTGATTTATTCCCGTGCTCGGTCCAGGGGCAATTAGATGGGCCATTGTTTGCCCTTTTTGACCCCTGGGATCCTCGTGCCGCTGGCCAAACAATACAATTAACATTCGCATCCATTTCATTTGCGAGCATATAATACTGGCGCTGGAGTTAAGTCGGCCGCACGTAACTGCATCAATGTCGGCGTTGTTAACGTGCATATTGCGTAAATAATCCCAATGCAAACGGAGCGTAATTGCAGACGACAATAATGGAATTGTGTGGTGCTCCTCTCTGCGCGTCGAAATTGAGACGTGCAGCTACCGGTCTCGCGGATAGAGCATCATGCGTGGAGTCATTGTGGATTAGTGCGGATTAAATGATTACGTTGGGAACCAGTTTATCACATGGTACATACAACTGACCATTATAGTTTTTATTTTGTTATTAAAGTGCCAACAGATTTAAAGTGCATGTAGTTACGAAATTGTGTATTACTAATTTTATAGCATTTACGCTCCTAATTTTATTATCAGTCTTTATGATATCGGTTGAGGATAAGATGATTCTGGCAATTTGATGATTTCAAACTAACAATAAGAATTTCAAGTATAGTATAGTGGAGAAAGCTGGGACGACTATTGAAAAATATTCATCACTACTTTGTTTCATGTCTAAAAATTCATTTTTTTTGAATAACTAGGTTAACAATGTAACTTCATCATATAATTTTTTTTTCTATACAATAAAACCAAATTTTCCAAAACGTGTTGTTCGTCCCAATTGCCCCACGTTCTGGGGAACTTAACCTACATTGGTCATTCAAGATCCACCGCAATAAGTGCGTTATATCTTTCTATCACAATAAAACACGCCTATGCATTTTTAAAAAACAACGGGATGAAGAAAACGAAAGATATAGCGACTTGTCTCACGTTCCTCCTATGTCCGCGTTCCCCCATCTTACTCTATTTGGTTTTCCTATAAATCCGAATGCCGCAGCTTCATTATTTATTATTAGTAGGAAAATATGTAGAATTACTCGCTCTCATGTGTTTTCTTAGTATTTTAGAAAGCCAGGAAATAAAACCGCTAGTAAGTAATTTTAAACCGATCCTTATGATTCAATGATATTCTAAAACAGTGAACAGTTCTCAGCCTATCATATTTAAGATATTAGTTTTTATGTAATTAATATTCTAGTATTTAATGTTATGATCGACCAATATAGCGCCTATAAATTCATATAGATTCATTCATGATCTTATGTCTACATATATTCAAATTTAAGACATTTAAGTTTAGGCTTATCAGTGTAACTTTTTGAGTAAATGTCCTAAAACACAATAGAAAACTCTACAAAAATTTGATCAATAGAAATTGAATAGTAGAGACTCATTCATCTATGGATAGAATTATGTAAAATTTTAGAAATACAATAAACCTTCAGGGGCATTGAAAGTGAAATTAAAATTTTTTGTGATTAACCCAAAATTTCTGTTGATTTCTTACTTACTTCACAGTGGAATACTTTTAAAATGGAGGCATTAATCGATTATCCAAGAAATAATTGAATTTTTAAACTTTATCATTGACTCTTAATCTCGTCCTCGTCTACAAACCTGCACAAAGAAAAAAAGTACAAAAACACCTATATAACTATTGAAATGCCGTAAGTGCCAAGTTCAAAATTTGTCTAAACGATGTCATAAATTTTGCTATTTATGCAATTAAAATTATAGTTTACAAAATAAAGGATATAGATAATAAACAAATTACACGATGCGTAAAATGGACGAAAAAAATCGCACGGAACAAGAGTAATAAATTTTTGTTCAATAATATATACGGATTCTAATGCTCAAAGCGGTTTTTTAAAAGTTATCCAGTTTTGCATAATTAATTTTTTAAATTTTAATTGTTTGGTATATACATACTTTAAAAGCGCATTAATATATTCCCTTTAAAACTTATTTCCGCGTTGTTCATTGACCAACAATGTAAATTTAAAAAAAAATTAAAAAATGATGCTTACTAATATTTTAACGTTTTGTATATTTACCTATTTTAATATTTTGCCTCATTTCCGACATTTAAAGATCGAAACTAGTTGATATAAATATATAAATTTATATGATTTCATTATTTCTTCATTTAATGTATTATATCATCAATCTGGGATAACAAAGACACAATTACCACTGAACTTCCATACCAAATACGAGGGCAATCCAGCAAGTAACTTGACAGATTTATTTTTAAGAATATGGTAACAATTGCAGCAAAATAGTTATAGAAAATAAGTAGAGAAACCTTTTAACGATTCAGTTAACATATTTTTAACCAATTTTTTAGTTGTAATTGTTACTATATTAAAAAATAAATCTATAAACATACTTTCTGGATTGCTCTCATACATCGCCAACCGGCGATTCAGTTTATTTATTCGAATTATGAAATTCAAACTTATTCCAATTTCCCCTGACTGTTTAATTTTTCTAATAGTTTCTTATAAGTATGATAAATATGGTATTCCTTATTTTTACCAGTTGAAAACAAAACCTTTGCTCGAAATTCGCAAATAAAAGAAAATTTTCCTTAACTTCTATCCAACAACAAACTTACAAATAAAATACAACAAAATATATGCCAGAAATGAGGCTTTATAATAGTTAACTGACATCTGAAAATTCACCTTCAATAAAAATATTTGACACTGCAATTCTTTGGATAATGTTGTTTAGCTGCTCTGTATTTATATTTATATTAATATAAATTATAACATTATAAAATTATATTAAAATAAAACAGTAATAACTTAATATACTTAATAGTATAACTAATAACACGCTGAGACAAACTGGGCTCAATTAATCTGCGCATAATAAAAAATTTAATTCAGAAACTTCAAAACATGTAGAATTTTAACAAAAAGACCGCAGCTCAGAACCTCAGCTGGTTTTTACTGAATAAATCAATGAAAATATGGAATTTCATAGGCCAACCAAATTTATTTCTTTGCTACTTATCTAAACTCACGCACGACGGTCCTATTCAGGCGCTGATTTATTTGACAGGTCGTAAAACCCTTGATGCAAGCAACTAAAGCCGCTCCTATTAAAATGCATAGAGGTGCTACCTGCAACTAGCGCGTAGTTCAGTATTCTAAAAAAAATACAATTCATTACCTTCCCAATTGACCTCCCCAAGATTCTACGTAAAAAATCGTATTTTTCATTAATTTATTCTGCAAAAACTGAGGCTTCGAGCTGAGGTTTTGAGCTGCACTCTTTTTATACAAATTCTCCATATTTGTAACTAGCTGAATGAAATTTTTCATTCTGCGCAGATTAATTGACCTCAGTTAGTCTCAGAGTGTAATGTATGATGAATAGCGAATACTTGAACTTCATCCGTAACAAATCACGCACCCGAAAATAATCAACACAATGCGAACAGTTATGTATACGTGATTATGATCCTTGAATCTTGTTGGCCGAGCGCCAAAAATATCAAAATATTACACATTCATAGTGCGCGCGCGTAATTATGAGAGCGTGTAGTTTTTGCGCACTGAAAGTTACACGAGCAGATTTCCAAAATAAATTATTATATACCATAAACATCTATACAGGACTTAATGATAATAATAAAGAAAAAAGTCAATAAAGGAACCACCAACAAGACAAAACAATTGCCAAGACAGTCACGAATAAATTAGGAGAAAAAACAAAAAGGAAAATTGCAAAATAAAGAAGACTAAGCAGAGCAGACTCACAATTTCTTCATGTACCTCTTGCGCGCGATCAAAGTGTATGATTCGCGTTGTCCAGTAGTAAAATATTTCATTTTCATCGTAGCAGCGCAATATCCACACATAGAACTAACTCACTTCAGTCTGACAACGATGACAACTAACACGCATTGCACTGTTTGCACTGTTATCACCCCAAAAGATGAACAGAATAATTTATTGGGACTTGTCCCCCAATGAGTGAATTTATTATTAGACGCGTGCTAGCGCGACGACTAGTGGATATAGACTGGCGTGCAAACAGCGCTACCAAACGAGACACTCGCAGTTATGATGGCGCTGCGTACGCCGACAATTCTTGTGCGCCTCGTGTTTGAATGGAAATGAACCAGCATGTAGTTGACGAAGAACTGGTTCCGTTTGTCTAGCCTAGGTCTACACTAGATTCCACAAAACCATTAGGATAAGATTGATTTAACCGTCTAACCTAAGATATTCTAATATAGGTTAGATTCAGTTAGGACCCACATCAATCAGCAAACGCAACGTGTGCCGATGACCTGATTTTCCTTTTATTTCATTCGGTGTTTCTGTTTCAATATTCTGCGCCTGGCATTGATGCATAGATAATTCAGGAGAGAGTCCGTGCAATGAGGAAACTATGGCTGCTAATAAGTGATAATAAGTAATAATAAGTAAGGATTTCTACTCAGTGCGCATGTTAAACTAGTCGTGAAGATTTCTACGCAAGCAGATGTGATTTTTGGCACGACGCTCGTAAATTGTATCAATTATAACGATGGCCTCGTGCAAAACGTCATAAATGTCATCAGGAGTCGTAAAAACTCGACGAAAGCGAAGAGCGGAACAACCCCAACTGGGATCAACACTCCAGGACAACACAATACAATTCTTTTGTATACTAGAGCACTGATTCTTCTAAAAAATTATAAAAATGTGTACATGCTAAAAATTATTATCTTCCGGTGTAAACCGGACGTTAAAATATTGTTTTCGAGTGATCTGAGGCGAATTTTTGATTGCAAATTCAGATAAATACGTTTATGTAACTTCCGATCGGAACCACGGATTGAAAATCTTGTTGATAACATACCAGACCTTGGATATTGAAATTGATATCTTTTAGTTTTTTGATTTGCTGCGTTCAACCTAGGAAAGTCTAGTTCAAAACGTGTTTTCTATGGGACACTTGGGACACTTTTGGTCGGAACCTGAAGTTGAGAATCTTGCTGACACCATACCAGCCCTTGTTGAACGAATAATGAAAACCGTAACACAACCAAACACCTATAAAACTGACCCAGAACCTCCAAATCGCGATCTTTAAGACTTGAAATGAATTATTGACTTAAATTCCTATATTTTCTTCTTAAATTTGGTTAAATCGGTATTTCGGTCCACTTCTGGTCCTAACCAGAAGTTGAAAACCTTGCTCACACTATACCAGCTCTTGCTGAACGAATATTGAAACTGTAACATAACCAAACCCTTTGCAAACCAACCCTTAACCTTTAAAGCGCGATCTCGACGACGTAAAACGAATTATTGACATAAAATTCTAAAATTTGGATAAATCCGTATTTTGCTGTACTTCTGGTCAGAAATGGAATTTGCAAACTTCGCTCACACCACACCAGATCTTGCTGAAAACTGATTCTTAACCTTCAAATCGCGATATCGAGATTATAAAACGAAGTATTCATTGCAAATTTCCAAATTTTCTTCTTAACTTTGGATGTAATTGTATTTTGGTACACTTTTGGACGTAACCAGAAGTTGAAAACATTGCTCAAACTATAAAAGCCCTTGCTGAACGAATATTGAAACCGTAACATAACCAAACCCTTTGAAAACCGACCCTCAACCTTCACATCGCGATCTTTACGACATGAAATGAATTATTGACTTAAATTCCTAAATTTTCTTCTTAAATTTTGATAAATCCGTATTTTGGTCCACTTCTGTTTGGAACCGGAATTTGGAAACCTTGCTCACACCATACCAGAGCCTCGGTGTCTCAAAACTCGAGTATCAATCTTCAAATCGCGACTTCGACAGACCGAAACGACTTTTGGAATGGAAATTCCTAATTTTTCTTTATAGATTTAGGCTAATCCGTGTTTTGCACCACTTTCGATCGAAAGTAGAAGCTGGAAACCTCATTCTACACCAGACCATGCCAAATCCAATATTATAAACCATTTTCTAATATCCTTAACAAGTTGTTAGTTTTATTATTGTAGAGGAGGCACTGGATCCACAGTTACAGCATTTTCTTCTTCTGTAAGTAACTATAACTATAAGAGATATCGGAAAACGGTTTTCAGTATTGGGTTCCGGAAGGTTTGCTGTAATGATTTCAACCTCTTGTTCTAATCGGGTGTGGCCAAGTCAGGAAATGTATTTCGATATCATTTATAGAAAAAAATATATTTTACTGCAAATTCCTAAGTTTTCTTCTTAAATTTTGATACATCCTCATTTAGGAACTCTTCTAGTTTTCATCTTCCGGTTCCTGAAGATGAAAACCTTCAGATAATACCGAATCCAATACTGAAAACCATTTTCTAGAATCTCTTGTAGTTTTATAATTTTAGAGAAGTTTTAAATATTTATCTATATAGATTTAACTGTAACTATAAAATTATTTTAAAAAATTCGATACAGCAAGGTCTGGTGTATTATCCGTCATAATTTCAACTTCCAGTTCCAGGCCAATTCTGAGAATACAACTTGAAAACCGTATTTCCATATATGCATTTACTGCTTTAGAAAAATTGAAACAAAACTAAATTCAATTTCCCACACTAGAATTTCCCCATCTATAACCGCCTTGAAAACCGATCCTCAACCTTCAAACGTTCTGTTTCACTAGTGAAATATTAGAAGAGCATTATTGCTGATTAGATTCGAATGGCCATACGCGTATCATATTAAACCGGCTGTTGTTTCGCTTGAAATTTGTGATGCAAATCAGCTGCGCACAATAGAAGTGAAGTGAGGGATCAAATGCGCCCCCCATTGTCGCCTCTCTGCCAAACAAAGTGATGCAAACATGTGAATAATTATGCATATATATCATCAAATCGCACTGGAGCTCGAGAGCATTGACTCGCGGACTCGCGTCGAAAAATCATCGCTTCCCGAATGAACAGAAACTGATTGCCGCATTATCGCGCGGATTAAAGTGCTAATTCAATTAAGACAATTTAATAGAATTTAATAGCGCCATTTACAGTGTCCTTGCGTGGTCGGGCGCGTTTTAATGAGTCGGCTGCTGCTGACCATCGGTTCTTATCGCCTTTGGCTAACGATTAATGAGTGAAACTAATGAATTAAAGTACAGAAATACAATTATGAGTCATACAAGCGCAATACCTACAAAAACAATGCTTTTTAATCAAATTTGAAACAATTTAAAATAGCACATGATGTTAGGGTCCTACTGGGAAGGGAGTAGATCGTTTGTACCCTATTTTTACTCAGTTTTCCCAAAATTCAATACGCTTGTATATACCGGGGCCATAACAATGGTCTCTAATCAGATACGGTATTGACTAAATCACATTATTTCATGGTTGACAAATTCAGGGCAATAAATCATAGTAAATCATAGTTAGTTACAGAAAATCAAAGTGCTAATTTTTTCAGTTGGGCCAATGATGCAAAAAATTGAAGCATAAAAATAGCGATTTAGAAGAAAATACATCATTTTCACCTAGAATTAATATTTTCTGGTAAACAAACAGATGTAAACTATAAGATGTTATGATGTAAAAGCAACTTAGGCAACCATTGACACGAAATTAATAGTCTTCATTGAATATTTGCACGTAAAACTTCTATTTTTTTTTTAAAGAATATTAGCTATTGCAACGATTCAGTAATTTGTTTATAATTTAGGAAATTGATAACATATCACAATGAATTTAATATCGAATTGAAACCAGATAACTTGTCCTTCTACTTGTATAATTTGCTTATTCAAAATTACTTCTCTTCACAGAGTATTATGACGTGACTCTTCAAATTTATATATTCTTAAACAATAAAGCTATTGTAATGACTAAGTAAATTATTTATAACTTTGGTAATTAATTAGATATAACTTTAAATTTAACGTCAAGTGAAAACCAGATTAATTCTCCTTTTACATGTGTTATTAGTGTATTGAGAAGTAATTGTTTTCATTGCGTATTCTCTTGCCAAAGTTCAAATTTATATATTTCCTAATGAAATAATTCACAAGATTCTTTATAACTTTAGGAATTAATAAAATTTTGACTTGAATTTAACGGTAAATGATAACCAGAGAAATTCTCTTTCTAAATATATAATTTTTTTATTATAAATTAATTGTCTTCATTGAACACTTCATGTCTAGATTCTATTTTATATTTTTTAGCTATGGTAATGACTCAGTATATTATTAATAACTTTGGTAATTAATTAGATATAACTTTAAATTTAACGTGAAGTCAAAATCAGATTAATTCTCTTTTTATACCTGCAATTAGTTTATTGAAAAGTAAATGTTTTCATTGCGTATTCCCATGTCAAAGTTCAAATTTATGTATTTGAAATATATTTTGATATTGAAATAATTCACTAACTAATTTATAACTTTGGGAATTAATAAAATTTTGACTTGAATTTAACGGCAAATGATAACCAGACAAATTCTCTTTCTGAATATATAATTTTTTAATTAAAAATTAATTGTCTTCAATGAACAGTTCATGTCTAAATTCTATTTTATATTTTTTACCTATGGTAATGACTCAGTATATTATTAATAACTTTGCCAATTAATTAGATATAACTTTAAATTTAACGTCAAGTCAAAACCAGATAAATTCTCTTTCTATATCCGTAATTAGTTTATTGAAAAGTAATTGTTTTCATTGCGTATTCTCTTCTCAAAGTTCAAATTTATATATTTCCTAATGAAATAATTCACTAGATTTTTTATAACTTTGAGAATTCATTAAATTTTGACTTGAATTTAACGGTAAATGATAACCAGACAAATTCTCTTTCTAAATATATAATTTTTTAATTAAAAATTAATTGCCTTCATTGAAGATTTTCCCATCTAAATTCTATTTTATATTTTTTAAAGAACATTACCCATTACAACGATTCAGTAATTTGTTTATAATTTATATATTTGATAACATATCACAATGAATTTAACAGCGAATGAAAACCAGATAAATTGTCCTTCTAATTGCACCATTTGTTTATTCAAAATTATTTCTCTTAACAGAGTATTATGACGTGACACTTCAAATTTATATATTCTTAAATAATAAAGCTGTGGTAATGACTCAGTATATTATTAATAACTTTGGTAATTAATTAGATATAACTTTAAATTTAACGTCACGTCAAAACCAGATAAATTCTCTTTCTATAGCCGTAATTAGTTTATTGAAAAGTAATTGTTTTCATTGCGTATTCTCTTCTCAAAGTTCAAATTTATATATTTCCTAATGAAATAATTCACTAGATTCTTTATAACTTTGGGAATCCATTAAATTTTGACTTGAATTTAACGGTAAATGATAACCAGAGAAATTCTCTTTCTAAATATATAATTTTTTTATTATAAATTAATTGTATTCATTGAAAATATTCACGTCTAAATTCTATTTTACATTTTTTAAAGAACATTACCCATTACAACGATTCAGTAATTTGTTTATAATTTATATATTTGATAACATATCACAATGAATTTAACAGCGAATGAAAACCAGATAAATTGTCCTTCTAATTGCACCATTTGTTTATTCAAAATTATTTCTCTTAACAGAGTATTATGACGTGACACTTCAAATTTATATATTCTTAAATAATAAAGCTATTGTAATGACTCAGTAAATTATTTATAACTTTGGTAATTAATTAGATATAACTTTAAATTTAACGTCAAGTCAAAACCAGATTAATTCTCTTTTTATATCGCACATGAGTTTATTGAAAAGTAATTGTTTTCATTGCGTATTCTCATGTCAAAGCTCAAATTTATATATTTCCTAATGAAATAATTCACTAAATTGTTTATAACTTTGGGAATTCATTAAATTTTGACTTAAATTTAACGGTAAATGATAACCAGACAAATTCTCTTTATAAATATATAATTTTTTAACTAAAAATTAATTGTCTTCATTGAAGATTCTCACGTCTAAATTCTATTTTATATATTTTAAAGAACATTACCCATTAAAATAAAACGATTCAGATATTTCTTTATAACTTACAATTAGAGAATTGACAAAATATCATAATGAATTTGATGGCGAATTAAAACTACTATTGACTAAATCAGATTATTTCATGGTTGAAAAATTCAAGGCAATAAATCATAGTTAGTTAAAGAAAACCAATAAAAATGAACCATAAAAATAGTGATTTAGAAAAAAACAAATAATTTCTAATTAGAATCAATATTTGTAGAATTTCTGGTCAACAAACAAATGTGAAATATAAAATGTTATGATGTAAACATGTAAGTAAAAACAACTTAGGCAAATATCGAGAGTCCTCAACCAACTGCTGACCATTGAAACCGATAGTCAACAATTTGCAAACATGTCGATCTCGCACTCCAAACACAGGACAACCCTTCATCTTTTCATCCTTCATACTTTCGTCACGCTTGGGGCGCCCAGCATTTACATAAACGTCATTCTGTCACTCTGTCACCCAGTCACGCTCGAATTTTCCTACACACAATCGGAAACGAAGTGATCTTCAGCAGCAACAGCAGCAACGGTTTAAACACTCTTAAACACTCAACTGGAGAGTCAAATAAACAAAAAGCTCAACATGAGGGTGGAGACTCCACCAAATGTCACTCCGTAAATGACCGCTACTGGCCGTAACTCTAATGCGTCGTTAATTAAACGACAGATAAACTAAAAGCAGATAAACTTTTGCTCCACTTACACCCGGCACGCACTCGAAAAGTTCGTTACCGTTTTGTGCAACCCGCCTCATTTCGCCACCGTGCATCAAACAATGGCGATCAGCCTCTTCGTCACACCAAGACTTCCGGCCGGAAAACAGGTTTGCACGCGGTGCTTTCCGGCACCGATTGTCTGAAGATGCTTATCGGGGGCACAAGCGCGTGCAAGATTTTTGTTCGCTTTTCTCCGCGCGGCACGTGGAGCAACAGCTGTCAATTAATTTTAGATGCCTCGGGATTGTTACGCAAGCGAGGCAATGTTTGGAAATTAGATAGATAGCAATTTGAATGTTTGATTTTCGAGGGATTTACATTGAAACATCTGCCTGGAGAATGTAGAGGAAAAACACATTGCTGGATAATTTATTTGGAAGGCAATTGTTTCATTTTGTTTCTTGATGGTTCCTTATTATAAATATACAGAGGTATTTTTAGGGGGTTGAGTCGAGTCTTTAATTGAGTTTCGTAAATAAATTTTCTGATTTTACCGTTTTTTTTGGTCACTCACTTTGTTATTATAATGAACAACTGTTTTGGAATGTGTAAATGTGAAAAGCGGATAAACGACTGAGTTGATGATGAGACGATCCATGACATAGGGACAGGCCTATGCAAATTTGCATAATTCGATGCAACAGGATCGGCTTACAAGGCCACAGCTGCTGATAGACACCAACCCTTTTTGCGTGACGTGGAAACACTGCACGAAAGTGGAACATATGATAATCCCTTGTAAATGTACAAGTTTAATTAATTACAATGTAATTGTGGACGTAAATTTGAACGTAGAGTTTGCGTGCAGTTCGTATCAAATAATGGAGTTAGGGTTGTGTGGAATAAATAACCCTGGTCAACATAAATTTTGTATTTAATGTGAAAAATCTGTATGATTTAGGTTAGGTTAGGTTATATTTTTATATTTACGAAACTTTCAAATGAAAGAAACGTATTAAGCTTTATATTATGACCAGATATCCGGTTTGTTTATTAAAAATCAATGCTAATGATTCAGTAAATTGTTTATAACTTTGGTAATTATTAAGATATTAGCTTAAATTAAACGTCAAGTGAAAACCAGATTAATTCTCTTTTTATATCTGTAATTAGTTTATTGTAAAGTAATTGTTTTCACTGCGTATTCTCATGTCAAAGTTTAAATTTATAGATTTTCTATTGAAATAATTCACTAAACTGTTTATAACTTTGGGAATTAATAAAATTTTGACTTGAATTTAACGGTAAATGATAACCAGACAAATTCTCTTTCTTGATATATAATTTTTAATTAAAAATTAATTGTCTTCATTGAAGATTTTCACGTCTAAATTCTATTTATATTTTTTAAAGAACATTAGCTATTACAACGATTCAGTAATTTGTTTGTAACTTAGGGAATTGATAAAATATCATAATGAATTTGATGGCGAATTAAAACCAGATAAATTATCGTTCTACTTGTATAATTTGTTTATTCAAAATTACTTCTCTTCACTGAGTATTAAGACGCGACATTTCAAATTTATATGTTCTTAAATAATAAAGCTATTGTAATGACTCAGTAAATTATTTATAACTTTGGTAATTATTAAGATATTAACTTAAATTTAACGTCAAGTGAAAACCAGATTAATTCTCTTTTTATATATGTAATTAGTTTATTGTAAAGTAATTGTTTTCACTGCGTATTCTCATGTCAAAGTTTAAATTTATATATTTTCTATTGAAATAATTCACGAAATTGTTTATAACTTTGGGAATTAATAAAATTTTGACTCGAATTTAACGGTAAATGATAACCAGACAAATTCTCTTTCAAAATTTATAATTTTCACATAAAAAATAAATTATCTTCATTAACTACTGTCACGTCAAATTTCAATTTTATGTTTTTTAAAGAACATTAGCTATTACAACGATTTAGTAATTTATTTGTAACTTAGGGAATTGATAAAATATCATAATGAATTTGATGGCGAATTAAAACCAGATAAATTATCGTTCTACTTGTATAATTTGTTTATTCAAAATTACTTCTCTTCACTGAGTATTAAGACGCGACATTTCAAATTTATATGTTCTTAAATAATAAAGCTATTGTAATGACTCAGTAAATTATTTATAACTTTGGTAATTATTAAGATATTAACTTAAATTTAACGTCAAGTGAAAACCAGATTAATTCTCTTTTTATATATGTAATTAGTTTATTGTAAAGTAATTGTTTTCACTGCGTATTCTCATGTCAAAGTTTAAATTTATAGATTTTCTATTGAAATAATTCACTAAACTGTTTATAACTTTGGGAATTAATAAAATTTTGACTTGAATTTAACGGTAAATGATAACCAGACAAATTCTCTTTCTTGATATATAATTTTTAATTAAAAATTAATTGTCTTCATTGAACAGTTTCATGTCTAAATTATGTTTTATATTTTTTTAAAGAACATTGGGCATTACAACGATTCAGTAATTTGTTTATAACTTAGGAAATTGATAAACTATTCCAATGAATTTAACGGCTAATGAAAATCAGATAAATTAACCTTCTTCTAGCAAAATTTGTTTATTTAAAATTACTTCTCTTGACAGAGTATTATGACGTGACACTTCAAATTTATATGTTCTTAAATAATAAAGCTAATGTAATGACTCAGTAAATTATTTATAACTTTGGTAATTAATTAGATATAACTTTAAATTCAATGTCAAGTGAAAACCAGATTAATTGTCTTTTTATATCTGTAATTAATTTATTGAAAAGTATTTGTTTTAATTGTGTATTTTCATGGCAAAGTTCAATTGTATGTCCTTTCTATTGAAATAATTCACTAAATTGTTTATAACTTTGGGAATTAATAAAATTTTAACTCGAATTTAACGATAAATGATAACTAGACAAATTCTCTTTCAAAATTTATAATTTTCACATAAAAAATAAATTATCTTCATTAACTACTGTCACGTCAAATTTCAATTTTATGTTTTGTAAAGAACATTAGCTATTACAATGATTCAGTAATTTGTTTATAACTTAGAGAATTGATAAAATATCACAATAAATTTAACGGCGAATGAAAATCAGATAAATTATCTTTCTACTTGCATAATTTGTTTATTCAAAATTACTTCTCTTCACAAAGTATTATGACGTGATACTTCAAATTTCCACTATCCTCAATAATAAAGTGCAATTTTTCACTATATTGTTAATAACTTATGTAATTATGAAGATATCAGAACAAAACTAACTATAATCGAAAGCCACATAAATTATCTACAGAACTATCATAAAATTTATATTAAAAAAAACAAAATATCACATCAAAATTGGTTATATAGTCATATAGTAAAAAAGGAAAATTTTAAATATCACATTTTTTAATATAACTTCAAAAATAATTTAAAATATCGAGCTCATGTGCATCAAGATAAAAGCAACCCGACAGTAATTGACAGCTGTTAATTTAATTGAAAGCTGCTTCGTGTTAAAAATCGTTGAAAAGCTGGTCGCGCTTACAAGATACAATCGCAATGGTCTACAATCAAACGAAGTAACAATCAAGATTAAATCAAACCGGAAGTTAACTAGTAAGATGTCAGGAGGACGAATAACTCTCTTAATATTCCTATTATAATATTTAAAAAAAAGAAAAACAAAAACAAAAAAAAACAATGGAGGTATTCTTGACAAAAGCTAGGCATTTGATGACCCAGTGAACTTCAACCATCAACCCGTGTTAATAAAAATGTCAACGTTTTCTTCTGACATTACCTGCTATCCAAAGGCAAGACAAAGGAGCAATTCGTGCGTGAAAATACAACGAAAATACTCCATTTTGCAAAGGGTTATTGATGCGCACTTAATCCCTGCACCCAGCTGGAAAACGCGAAACTTGTTTCTTCCAGTGCATCTAATCCGCAGTTTCTTCTCTTCTGCACGTGCTAAACTAGGTCAAACACGTACCTGCCATTACTGACTCTCATCACTTTACAATCAACCTTGCACTTATTTACATCCCCTTCATCCAGGGTGACAACGTAACGAACTGTTAAATATTTCTTTCTACTATGATAAAATGGGGGAACCTGGGATGCCTTTTGAAAAGTAATCGTCACCACTTTGTTTTCATTCTAAAAATTATAATTTTTAGCATCAGGGGACCTTAAACTACATTGGTCATTCAAGATCCACCGCAATAAGTGCGTTATTATTGCTGTAGAACAATTCTACACTGCGCAAAAATATGATTGAAGCTCCGGAATGCACGCATCGTTTTTGTTTATTGTCTAGGTACCACAATAATTAACCAAATTCGCTCAAATTTCGTGTGCCGGCATAAAATACCGTTGAGGACGTTTATGAATTTTTTTAAATCAACCAGGTGAAGGAAATGAAAGATATTACTCTATAGACTTCTCTTTGTTCCTATGTTTTTTATATAATTCACAAAATGAAGAAAATATGAGCCTATGAATCACATGGTATGATGAGAGATTGACTTTGATTGATGACCAAATTTAATTACCTGTTTCACTGTGTGTAGCGGAAGATTTGACATAGGACTTAATTTAATTAACTATGTCAATTAAACACTAATTCACAGTTCACAGCTCGGGAATATTGCCAACGCGAACGCGACGTAATAAAAATATTACTACAATTATACAATAGTAATAGCGATATAAAACAACAAGTAAAAACACTTCGGTTAGCATACACACGTATACACACACTAGGCCCACACACGAGAAAGCCGAAGATAGAGACGCTACAGTGAGAAACGCAGGAAGTAATTAGTAATGCTATAAAAGCACGAGTAATGCTACGACTTGCTTACCTACCACACAGCAAAAACACAATTTTCCCTGATTGCGGAATTGTGCGTGGTCTTGCAAGTAGAAGTAGAACTAATTATAATTACTATCGACATATGGGCTCAATTAACCCCTTTTCGCGTGGTGGGTTTCTAATGGAGTCTGTGGAGCGCATGATTAGTGGATTCGTTTTTCTGTTTGTGCTTGAATGACTTGGAAATGGGTTCACCGTATTGTTTGTCTTTATACTGATTGTAAATTGACAGTAATCAACGATTTTTCTATATAGAAATTGAGGTTAGCCCTTCTAAATTACTTCAATAATGTAGTTTTAATCTATTTTTACTGATAGTGAGCCAACTACTTTTATAAATATTGAAAGGACTGTCTTCAAATTTTTACTTCTTTTTTCTTTTAAGTTTACACTCAGCATCGATTTTATTGATGGAAGATTCAGAATTTTGATAAGTTATGAAACTTATATGTATCCGTCTCTATAACTTCTCATGTGGAAATATTTAGTTTATAAATATTTATTTATAAATTTTATGACAACGTGCTGTAGATAATTTATGTGACTTTCGATCATAATTGCTTTCGTTCTGATATCTTCATAATTAGAGGAGTTATTAACAAATTAGTGAATACTCGCACTTTTTTATTCAAGAAAATTTGAAGTGTCATGTCATAATTCGCTGTGAATAGAAATAATTTTGAATAAACAAATAATGCAGGTAAAACGACAATTTCTCTGGTTTTAATTCGCCGTTAAATTCATTGTGATACTTTATCAATTCTCTGAGTTATAAATAAATTACTGAATCGTTGTAATGGCTAATGTTCTTTAAAAATATAAAATAGATTTTTGACATGAAAATAGTTAATGAAGACAATTAATTTTTAATAACAAAATTATATATTTATAAAGAGAATTTGTCTGGTTATCAGTTACCGTTAAATTCAAGTCAAAATTTTATTAATTACCAACGTTATAAACAATTTAGTGAATTATTTCAATAGAAAATATATAAATTTGAGCTTTGACGTGAAAATATGCAATGAAAACAATTACTTTTCAATAAACTAATTACAGATATACAAAGAGAATTAATCTGGTTTGCACTTAACGTTCAATTCAAGGTTATATCTAATTAATTACCAGAGTTATAAATAATTTACTGAGTCATTACAATAGCTGTATTATTTAAGAAAATATAAATTTAAAGTGTCACCTCATAATACTCTGTGAATAGAAGTAATTTTTAATAAACAAATGATGCAGGTAGAACGAGAATTAATCTGGTTTTAATTGGCCATTGATTTCATTGTGATATTTTATCAATTCCCTAAGTTATAAACAAATTACTGTTTCCTTGCAATAGCTAAAGTTCTTTAAAAATATAATATAGAATTTAGACGTGAAAATATTTAATGAAGACGATTAATTTTTAATAAAAAAATTATTATTTATAAAGAGAATTTGTCTGGTTATCATTTACCGTTAAATTCAAGTCAAAATTTTATTAATTCCCAAAGTTATAAACAGTTTAGTGAATTATTTCAATCGAAATGATATACATTTGAACTTGACATGAGAATAGGCAATGAAAACAATTACTTTTCAAAAAACTAATTACAGATATAAAAAGAGAATTAATCTGGTTTTGAGTTGACGTTAAATTTAAAGTTATATCTAACTAATTATCAAAGTTATAAATAATTTACTGAGTCATTACAATAGCTGTATTATTTAAGAAAATATAAATTTAAAGTGTCACCTCATAATACTCTGTGAATAGAAGTAATTTTTAATAAACAAATGATGCAGGTAGAACGAGAATTAATCTGGTTTTAATTGGCCATTGATTTCATTGTGATATTTTATCAATTCCCTAAGTTATAAACAAATTACTGTTTCCTTGCAATAGCTAAAGTTCTTTAAAAATATAATATAGAATTTAGACGTGAAAATATTTAATGAAGACGATTAATTTTTAATAAAAAAATTATATATTTATAAAGAGAATTTGTCTGGTTATCATTTACCGTTAAATTCAAGTGGAAATTTTATTAATTGCCAAAGTTATAAACAGTTTAGTGAATTATTTCAATAGAAAGGACATACAATTGAACTTTGACATGAAAATACACAATTAAAACAAATGCTTTTCAATAAATTAATTACAGATATAAAAAGACAATTCATCTGGTTTTCACTTGACATTGAATTTAAAGTTATATCTAATTAATTACCAAAGTTATAAATAATTTACTGAGTCATTACAATAAATTTGTAATTTAAGAAAATATAAATTTGAATTGTCACGTCATAATACTCTGTGAATAGAAATAATTTTGAATAAACAAATGATGCGGGTAAAAGACCAATTTATCTGGTTTTAATTCGCGGTTAGATTCATTGTGATATCTTATCAATGCTCTAAGTTAGACACAAATTACTGAATTACTGCAATACCTAACGTTCTTTAATTTATGATGAAGGGAATCACCAATTTGTTAAGTTAAATAAATTATGAAAATTATATGTATATCTATAAATTATCATATAAATTTTCCAAAAACAATAATATCTATAAAATCAAAATTTTAAATCAAATTTCAAAAGGTTTATAACTAAAAAATCCCAACTTTTTCAATGATTTCAGTACCTACTAAAAATATAAATCCCCTATTAAATTATGTTCATTAATTTAATCAACGTTGCGTAACAAAAGTTATAAATAAATTAGAAATTTATCAATAAAACTGTACAATAACAAGTCATGAGCTCCTAAAATATCGATAGAATCATGTACCAAATTTCAAAATAACTGAAAACATAGCTACATACTTTCAGAACAAGAAAATCTCAACTTTTACTGGCATTTCACTATTGAAAAATTGAATCTCCTCTTAAATATAGAAATTTTTATCAACGTTACGCAACGGAATTATATATAAATTACACACTTATCATATAAAGTATAAAGTCATAAATATAGATAAAATCATATGCCAAAAATGGTTATTCTCTAAACAAGAATTAAATTTTCCCCCTAAATTAAGGTATGTTTATCAGGACACCAAAAAAGGAAATTCAAACAGGAAATTAAAAAAAAAAAGAAAAAAAAAACATGACTTAGATATAAATTAGAAAGGAAAAATAAGACAAGCCAATAAAGCAGTTTATGATCGATCGTTAAAGCATAGCTAAGTAATGCTATTTTAAGACTGATAATGTTATCACAACATCTGCTAATTGTAGCCCCAGGCAAAATTTTAAGTGCATTTCAGCGAATTTTTCGGTACAACTTGTCGCGGTCATGGTTGACATCAACGCACTCGCTGAGTAGTACGGTTGACAACAGTTGAGTGCTGGCTTATCTCTGTTAGCACAGTGTGTCCAATGCATAGATAAGGTGCGCGTAAATATGTGACGCATAATAGTTCTCCAGCAACAAACAAATCAGCAGCGAGCGAAGACCATGACCAACAATAAATAGAAGATGCGGTTCTTGAGTCTTTGATGTGTTCTGTGTCTATTTGTCTATTCCCGCACAGATGCTGCATGACATGAGAGAATGAGCGACATTGTGAGCATTATGTCAGAGGCAACAAAAGCGAACAAAAGCAAACAAAGCTGCTTTGAAAACTGTACTTTAATTATGATCACCTAAGAACACAAAACAAGTAGCAACGAGTTACATATAACTAGTTGTAGACACATAATACTCATAACTAGAGGTGTGATTTTTTTATCACGAAATAACGCGAAATTAAAACCCTTTTTGTATTTTTCGACGAAATAAGTGAATATGTATCAGTATTTTTCGTAGCAATGCATCCTGTGATATTTTTAGACATTTGTAGTCTTTCATATAAGAAATTCAAACAAATTTGTTAGCATCAAATGTGAGTTCCGCAAAAACAGGTTCCGCACAATCAGAGTATCCGCAGTGCACATATCTTCGAAACTTCGAAACCAGTTGACACTAGTTTAAGGGTACTAAGGGGAAACAAGTGCATTCACCTGTGAATATCAAACGCAGGACTTTCTGTCGTCTCTACCATGAATGGAAATTCATGTATGCACGTGGCTCCTGGACAAAGAACGTCGATTTAGGTCAAAGATGCTGCGAGATGATGGTAGTCATAAAGGGGAGCAACTCTAACTGTTTAACTGTCTAAAGGGTCTAAAGGGTCTAAAGGGTTTAAAGTGTCTAAACTTTAGACTCTAAAGAGTAGTATTCAAAATGACTTAAAAAAGATAGGAAATTCTTAATATTACCAATAAAAAAAATTTCATCTACTTAATGACCCGTGTACACACGAACAAACTAATAACAACTTACTTAACAAGTTATAACAACATCAAAGTCCAAGATCTAGTTATGCGCGCTTGATTAATTCCGACTCCTTCACTTCGGGAGCATACGATGTTAATGAGCCGGGCGAATCGGCACATGTTCGAACCACCCAAGCGTAATACCCTTTGCACACCGAGGGGGTTGGTCGCGTGTGTCCTCCCGTTACCCAGGCGCACAATGCGCGATTTATATCGCTAATCTATCAATGTCATCCGAAGCTGAGGTTGTGATGGACTTTGAAATCGGTGCTTTTTTATAATATCTATATCGAATCCATGTGCAACGTGTTTCTATTTCTATTTCCAATTTCTATTTGCAAGAACGTTGGCCTACGTAATAACCACGTGAAGAAAGAGCGTGTGCCATCATCATCATCATCACGTTTGTGATCATGTGCACATCCAGTTCCTGCGTGTCCGGTCCGCGTGCCCAGGCCTCCCGCTGCGCGTTCGAGTGCTCATCGTGATAAAAATATTTGGGGACATTTTTTACTCCCGAGAGAGGCGCACGAGCTGCACCCCTTCGAGTGATGATGTGGTCCCTTCGAACGCACCCCTCGGGCCTGATCTGCCGCTCTCAAAACCGTTGGGTGTCAGTGGTGCGTGCTACATGTGGTGAAATCGCTTCTGACTACAGCGATAAACATTACGTGACTTGCGTGGCAAGTCGGAAGGAAGATGTGGCTAATCGATGATAAAACTATTTTTCTACAGTACTATTACTAGCGTTGAGTATTACAAAATTCGTTATTGTGAAGTACCTAGTAAAGGAGTAATCGTTTGTAATCGAAGGAGTATAGGATGAGAAATATTCCTAAAATTTTGAATCGAAATTTCCTATTATAAACTTTTGGTGAAAACAGTCTTTACCCTCTTTTGTACCTTACAAACTACACTGTAATGGTTTGGGGACGTTTTTACGGCTCACTATGTATTTACATATCAAAAATTTATGCTAAAAATGGATGGAGGCGAATTCCTCCACTTTATGACGCGTCATATTACCGTACGGTGACGTGTTGCGGCAATTACAAGGGTTATTTATGGCTATCTGTGTTTTTGAATTACATTAGAGTTGTCGCCAACAACTAACAATACTTGCCATGAGCATTACGGTTTAGAGGCGAATTAAAATTCTTTGTAGTACAATAAAATGTTTGTTTTAAATGCGTCTTTACCTGCAACCCACTTCGTAGCAAAGTACTAAGTATGAGTGATTGTGAAGCTGAAGGTTCCGAGATCAAGTCTCGGCGTTGTGTGGTAAGCTTAAACAAGAAATTTTGAAAATATTCCAAGTTATTTCGAGCATTTAGGGAATCATTCAGTTTGATTGAAGTTCGAAAAATTGGAATTATATTTTTATTTTACTGAAATCTCTCTTAAGAAAACTACACGCTCACGATAAAAACGCTGTGTTGTCTCAATCAAAAGACAGTTTTGATTGCAACTTTTAGAGACATAATTTCCCATTTTAAGCCTTCAATGAAAACCGTCTTTATCCTTTTAAGGACCCTACAAACTACACAGTTATGGATTGAAAAAGGGAAGTTTCTACGCCCCACCACGTATTTCCATTAGAAATAATATATTCCTTAAGAAAACGACTGTCTGTAGATTATAAAATTTAAAAAATCACCACCAATCCCATCTACTATGTAGATACTTGTGCCAACTTCATCTTGAAACTCAAAAAATGTGAAGAACCACTTGAACCCGCCAAATCATCACGTCGTCAAAAATGTACATGTGGCGTCAGCTTACAACTCCCAGTTTTGCGAATTTTGCGATTATCACCACACGAGTTAGACGTGTTACGACATTTGTTTTACTACAATCCCAACAAAAACAACTTAATAATATATTGGTAAACACTTGAAACTTTTAGATAACTAATTGTGTATCTACACCCAGGTATATAAACCGGCGTGACACAAATCACAAATCATTCTAGTCCTCGATACAATTGAGAACAGTCCCAATTACGAAACAAATCACTGAAATCACTCAAAATGTGCAAAAGTGGGAATGTAAGTTTTATCTCATTTAACAATTGACCATTGAACTAATCCAGTTATATTTAATTCACAGATTCCTTCGATGTGCAAGAAGCACAACAATTTCTCCTACTTCTACCGGAGGCGTTGCTCCAACGACTCCGACAGGAAAGAATTCTACTTCGGGTTGCTAGACGAGATCGCCGGGAGCGATCTGGAAATAGCCACCAAATTCAGTTCCTACATCGCTGCCATTCAGGACGACTATGAAGATAGACTCCCAGAATGGCTGGAACACCCGTTGGAACGCCTGAAACTGAAAGAAGCCTTCCGCTACTTTTTCATGGAAAGCAGCGCTGAAGTCGCCACAGTTTCCACTCAAATCCTGCGAAAGCTCACACACAACCTGCCCGATTTCGTCATCCACGAATTAATCACGAGTGTGCAGCACATCTCAAATGGAAACCACAACTACCTGACACAATTAAGACGTAGAAGGACCTCAAACTGGTCCAGGAGTAGTAGTATAATTAGGTTGGAAACTGCTGTGTAGTTTTCGAACGAAGTAAATTGCCTTGTATTAAGTCTCTCGTTTATGTTGATATTATGTACTGATTATCATACTGATAAATACTGATAAATATTAAAATAGTCTGAATATTCATGAAATAAATTTGTTTTTATTAATATATGTTATGCTGTCATTACTTATGATTTAATTAGAACAAACCCTAATTACATATTCGGAATAATATATATAGAAGCCGAGATCAAAAGCGTTACGTCCTGTTTCCTTTGGATGTTCCAACCATTCATTCGCTTTGCATGGCGAGTCAAGTTCAGGGGAGTGACGGTTACGCCAAAGAAATCACTGACGATGACAGCATATGAGTTTGTGTGGATACTGACACACGTGCTCATATTTGTTAATTAGTTTATTAAGGTACAGAGTTCATAAATTGCATATAATGTAACAAAATTTACTAATTGTGCCACACGTTGTAAATTGAGGAAAAGTTTTATTTATTGAGGACTGAATAGGAACTGATATGATTATGGTTTTTATTTTAGAGATAAACAATGATGTATTTAATAAGTTACTCAATTACTCATTGATTAGTTTCTTATCAGTTGTAATTTTAGAGTTAATGCATGGAAAGTGGGTCCTATTTCTTTTAAATTGAATTTTGGGCATTTTGGAAAGTTTTGGCTGATAACAGATGTGATAGGGACTACATTGTGGTATACATTAAGTAGAGGGCAATGTGATACTTTTTAGAAGATAAAAATCTTATTTTTCTTCAACAAATAGATGATTTTTCCTTTAATATGTAAATATAAGGTGAAGCGTAAAAACTTCCCTTTTTGAACTCCTTATTGTGAATATCGTGGGAGGTGTAGGAAGGTGGGGAGAGTTATAATCGAAGGGGTAGAATAGGAAATTGTGTTCTTAGAAGTTTAAGTCAAATCATTGCTTTGGAAACACGTCCAGTGTCCTTCACACACACTTTTTCCATTTTTAAGTAAAACGTGTTTATTGGCGGATTTATTTTAAGATGACTTTAAGGAAGGATTAGACTTAAATTTTCCTTTCTACAGTTATAATCGAAAGCGATTATAACTGTCTACACTTTCCTAAGTAACACTCGAACGAATGACATGATATGTGGGTCCTATTTTTTTAAATTGAATTTTGGGAGCTTGGAAAGTTTTGATACTGATAACAGATATAATATGTATTACATTGTGGTGTACATTAAGTATGAAGGTAATGGGATACTTTTTAGATGATAAAAATATTATTTTTCTTCAGCAATTACATGATTTTTCATTTAATATGTAAATATAAAGTGAAGCGTAAAAACTGCCCTTTTTGAACTCCTTATTGTGAAGATCGTGGGAGGTGTAGGAAGGTGGGGAGGGTCATAATCGAAAGGGTAGAATAGGAAATTGTGTTCTTAGAAGTTTTAGTCAAACATTGCTTTGGAAACACGTCCAGTGTCCTTCACACACACTTTTTCCATTTTTAGGTAAAAAGTGTTTATTGCTGGATTGATTTTAACATGACTTTAAGGAAGGATTAGACTTAAATTTTCCTTTCTACCTTTTCGATTATAACTGTCTCCACTTTCCTAAGTAACCAACGAATACCAAGAAATGTGTCTCCTATTTATTGACGTGAATACGTCTATGTTTTTGGTTTACATGGGGGGCAAATCTAAAAAAAACGAGTGTACCAAAATCAGGGGATACGGTTTGGTATTATAGCTCAAAAAGTACCCATCCGATCCAAACGAAAATTATACCATGACATAGGTGAAAGTTCAAAGAATTCATTACGCGCAATTAGAATGCAGACACATCGCGCGTAGTGGAAGGGGGAGCGCCGTCATTCTGATGTTATTTTGGGGCATATTGAAGTTTGTTTTTGCTATAACTTTTTACTCAGGCAAGCTACGACTTCCGGGAAAGTTTTCAGCGAAAGTTCACGTAAAAATCTATCTATTGCTTATAAAATATTATGAATGAGTTTTATAAGGTGTTAGAATGAAAGAAATTAACAAACATTTTACGGCATGCTGCATAATTCTAGATTTACCCAAGACGAAACGAGTTTGGGAAGTAATTTCATAATCTACGTTAGATTACCTAGAGAAATGTATGACGGTTTTGGAAAATATTCATTTTTGTAGATGTGGTGAATATCTGAAGCGAAATTTTTACTCTTTGTCGCAAAATAAAGAGTAATTCATAAATATTAACTGTAAATATCAAAAAAGAATAAAGAATATAGAGGATTCTCGTCCAATATTTTTTAGGAATCCAAATTAGAAAGAGGAGATTGGAGTGATCGAGACTCGAACACCGAACTCAAAAATGATTATTCATTTCAAATTTTGATAATATTAATATCTTATTGAAATTTCATATGAAGTTCTCTGGGGTTACAGATTTCAAAGCTAAACGTTAAGTTTTGATTAAAATTAAAGCTTTCGATTGTTTGTAAAACGGAAAATATTTCAAAAGGTCGAAAATTATCTTTAAAAAAATCTTGAAAAATTCTCCGAACATGAAATTAGTCTCAATGAATGTTAAGATGTATCGCTAAATATATTATATATCGTAAAAAATGTAAAAGCTGTCTCGAAATATCATCAAATATATTGAAATATCTCAAGAATATCTCCAAATAGATCAAGAGATCTCAAAATATCGCTAAAAGCTCAAAATATTTTAAGATTTCCAAAACATCAAAAAGTACGCTAAGTATTTTATAATATGTATCTCAAAAATTAATGCACTAATTTCAGTACTTACGCACTCTTCTTTTTCATTGAAAACGAAAATAACTGCACGAATTTCAGTTTTTCTTAGAAAAATTGCCAAAGTTCTATATTTTATTACAAACTTCAATATCGACTCGCGTACTTTGAATCCCGAATAATAACTAACTGTAAGCAACCTGAAATATAGTCTACGATTTCGTGTTTGTCGAAAATGCAAAGAACTACTGATTCACCTCGTTCGATAAGATACTAGTCATAGTTGTAAACAAAGTCAAGTTGCGGTCAAAACCAATTTAAGCAAAGACATCGTCCGCAAAACTGCAAAATATTGAACTTGTAGATTGATTTACTATTTGCAACTCTTAATTACACAGAAGCAGAATATAATAAATATATGTATTAGATTTAAACAATCTTAAAAAAACTTTAAAATATTTAAAAACTCAAAATACATATCCCCAAAAATCAAAATATCATTAAATATCTCGCTACATCTTAAAACATCTGAAAATGTCTGAAAATATATCAAAATATCATAAAATATTGCAGAATATCAAAATTATCTCAAAGAACTTTTAGGATTTCAACAAAAAAAGTGTTAAAAAATTCCAAATATTTCAATATTTAATTTTAAAAAATTCAAAATATCTCCACCTTACTATGCAAAACATAAGGTCACAACAACATGTTCAAAAAAGGAAGTCTCCACGGCCATTCTGTATAAATAAATAAATAGATTGCACAACTTATACAACAATGTTTTAGATAATATCTACTAGCCTTATTGTTAATGCAATTAGTACCCAACAATTGTTCACAAACGTAAACAATAGTAAATATATGAAAGATTTCAATAGAATCAAATGCGCCGACAATACGATTTTCTCAGTTATAGCATCGCACGCTAGGCAACCCAACATACATCCGCACCTTGCTAGTCTAACTCGCTCCGTCAGTATTTAAATCCAGCGCACGTAGCAAACACGCGCACACAATGCCTTCCTGTGATGCGAGCGATAACAACTTATTAACACTGTATTACTAAGATTACTTTAGATTAGCTATTAGCGCACGGTGCATGCGCACGCGTCCGCAATTAAATCGAGCATGCACCGCGCAACTTCGCCGTCTTCGCCGTCCACGAAGAGGAAGGCGCAGGGGTGAAAACCGGACGTGGAAGTGTAACGGTCGCGTGTCGCGCTGTAACACATCGGCGTTCATATTCAGATTGGCGTGCGGTTTTTATCGCGCATTGTCGCGGAGGAAATGAATAATGAGGAAGCGCGAATTGCGGACTATTGCTACGCACCAAATTTGCCTGACCACTAATTAAAGTCGTGGCAGGATGCGGTTTTTACTGCCGCATGGATTAAGTCACCAGTGGAATTTTATTGAACATTTTTGCACAATAGCAAATCGTCTTATCAGTTTTCTTGTAGTCATATCGACGCAAAATGTGGTTATTTGATAGTTGCAGTATTTGGTGTGATTAGGCATGTTAATGATTAGCAGCTACGAAAATATTCAGCAAATATGACTCCGTTTAGTAGACATGACAACGTTTAGTTGGCATTGTAATTATCTACAATAATCTACATTTTTAGTAGGATTTACTAATTCTTAATAAACGACAACGGTTTTTGCACGCATGACAATGTTTGGTAGGCATGACAATATTTGGTAGACATGACAAGGAATTAATGCATTCGACATGACAACGTTTAGTAGATACGCGGAACAACGTTTGGTAGGCATGCAAAAATTACTAAATATCGTTTTTTTTTAATAATTATAATGTTTTTAGACATGTTAGTAGGCATGACAAGTGAGCATAACAATGTTTAACAGATGATGTTTTATCTAGAAGACAATTTTTAATAGGTACAGGAACTGGTCCGAATTTTAGCTACGACTTTCATTTTGCTCCTTTTTGAGAGTCCTACGCACAATTTTCGCATGGAACAAA
>JAODVP010092721.1:1312-11950 GCA_025400035.1 Tetradonia laticeps
AAATATAATAATTTATACATGGATAGAAAGAGAATTTAATTAGCTATACCATGACATAGCATTTGAGAATCCATATTTTCCTGTTATCATACTACAGGCTGTTAAAGAAACTTCAGATTTTGAAATCAACTTGCACTTAAATCAATCTCAGTTTTAAGTGAGATTTCCTCTATGAATATATTAAGGAAATATAATAATTTATACATGGATAGAAAGAGAATTCAATTAGGTATACCATGACGTATCATTTGAGAATCCATATTTTCCTGTAATCATATTACAGGCTGTTAAAGAAACCTCAGCTGTTTGAAATCAACTTGCACTTAAATCATTCTCAATTTAAATGAGACTTTCTCTATGAAAATATCAAATTTATACATGGATAGAAAAAGAATTGAATTAACTATACCATGACGTATCATTTGATAATGCACCTTTTCTTGTTATCATATTACAGGGTGTCAAAGAAACCTCAGCTGTTGGAAAGCAACTTGAACTTAAATCATTCTCTATTTTAATTGAGAATTCCTCTATAAAAATATCAAGGAAATATAATAATTTATACATGGATAAAAAGAGAATATAATTAGGTATACCATGATATATCCTATGCGAATTTATCCTTCTCTGTTATCACATTTCAGGCTGTTAAAGAAACCTCAGCTATTTGGAACCAACTTGA
Organism: Tetradonia laticeps; assembly: GCA_025400035.1. Lineage (NCBI taxonomy): Eukaryota > Metazoa > Arthropoda > Insecta > Coleoptera > Staphylinidae > Tetradonia > Tetradonia laticeps. The sequence continues at coordinate 1,995 of JAODVP010092721.1, forward strand.
ACTTAAATCATTTTCAATTTTCATTGAGAAGTTCTCTATGAAAATATCTAGGAAATATAATAATTTATACATGGATAGAAAGAGAATTTAATTAGCTATACCATGACGTATCATTTGATAATGCATCTTTTCTTGTTATCATGTTACAGCGTGTCAAAGAAATCTCAGCTGTTTGAAACCAACTTGTATTTAAAATCATTCTCTATTTTAATTGAGAATATCCCTATAAAATATCAAGGAAATAAAATAATTTATACATGGTTAGAAAGAGAATTTAATTTTTTATTGGACGACATATCATTTGAAAATCCATCCTGTGCTGTTATCATATTAGAGGCTGTTAAACATCTGTACTTTTAAAGCATGTTGAACTTAAAATCATTCTCTATTTTAATTAGGAATTCCTCTATGAAAATATTAAGGAAATATAATACTTTATACATGGATAGAAAGAGAATGTAATTAGCTATACCCTGACATTTGAGGATCTATCCTTTTTTGTTATTATGTTACAGGCTGTCAAAGAAACCTCAGCTGTTTAAAACCAACATGAATTTAAATCATTCTCTATTTTAATTGAGAATTTCTCCATAAAAATATCAAGTTTCAAATGAAACAATGAAATTTTACTCTTGAATTACAAAATATATACATACCATGCGCTAAATGTAGTCGCACCATCGCCATAATATAATTTTCCGTCGTGAGTACTCGGTTCTTCGCGAACCTTAAAACCAAACATTCCAAAACTTTGTTGCTCACTGTGCAACCGGCTTCCCATAACAAGGCACGGAGATTATACGAAGACGTCTTGCCACTATTGTGCCCTCGTTCAAATTTTTGCAAAGCCAGCTAAAATCATTAAATATTACATATATATCTTCAAAAGAAAACTATGATACTCACCCTCCAAAATTGTAGCATTTGCATCAAGACTGGGATGTCCAGAAGATTCATTCTTCCACTGATATTGTAATCTCTCAACATGATCAAACTTTTACATAGTTCCAAGGTGGGTTTCTCGGATAGATAATTCTTCCAGTGTGCTTTAAGGATCTTTTGCAATTGACTAGCATCAACCTCGGGTGGATATTTGAGTAGAAGTTTCGGAAAGATTGTCTTATTCTCGGCCTTTAAGGAAAGAAAGTTCATGTTTTAAGTCTTAAGATTTGAACTATTTAATGGGCCAGTCAATAAAAATATTGAAATAGAAAATAATTCGCTAGTAGATTGGTTACAAATGTTATTTTTTCTCTATATCTCCAATAGTATGCGTTTTTGGAAGAAATTTTATATTTAAAATAGAATAAATTAGCTATTACGAAGCCCAATTTCAATTTTATAGCTCCTCAAATTCGATAATATTTCCACAGTAGTGGAAGTTTCCAGTTTTCCTCAAATTTAGGTTGAGATTTCGGAAAATACACCTATTTTAGCAGAGAAGTGGTCGAAGTTTGTGTAATTTTTGAGTTTTGTCAAGAGTCCCTACATAAAATTGCGACTCTCTCGTGAACAAAAAAGCGAAAAATTTTCGTTGTCAGTGTCATTTTGTAGAGCAAGAGATGCGCTATCTTCGTAAGGTACTTTTGATTGAATTCGTAATTAGAAAGGACTTAAAGTTAAGGCCAAAGTTTATGTAATTTTTTAGTATTGTCAAAAGTCGCTTCTGGAAATTGGAACTTTCGCTCGAAGGAACAAGGAAAAAGTTATGATAGTAACGTCATCTTGTAGAGCAAGAGTCCCTCTAACTCTGTAGGGCACTTTCGATTGAATTCAATAATTAGAAAGGACTTAAAGTTAAGTCCATAGTTTGTGTAATTTTTGATTATTGAAACAAGTCGCATCTTAAAATCGCGATTCTTTTGCAAACGAAAACCGAAAAATTTGTATTGTTAATGTGATCTTGTAGAGCAAGAGTCGCTCTATCTCTGTAGGGCACATTTTGATTGAATTGCTTAATTAGAAAGGACTCATAGTTAAGACCAAAATTTGTGTAATTTTCGACTATTGTCAGAAGTCGCTTGTGGAAATTGCAACTTTCTCTCGAAGGAACAAGGGAAAAGTTATGATAGTAACGTCATCTTGTAGAGCAAGAGACGCTCTTTCCTATTAATGCAAAGTTAATCAAATTGGTTAATTAGAAAATACTTAAAGCTAAGTGCAAAGTTTGAGTAATATTTGAGGTTTGTCAAAAGCCGCTTCTGGAAATGACAACTTTCTATAGCACGAACAGGGAAAAATTTATGATAGTAATGTTTTCTTGTAGAGCAAGAGATGCAATTTCTTGTTGCGATATGTTTGATTTAGTTGGTTAATTAGAAATGTGTAGTTCGTGTATGATGCTTTATCTTCGAAAATAAAACTAATTTCCAATGTCATTATTGACTGGCCAACGACTAAATTGTAAAAATTAAGTAATTGGTGCCATACCAGCAAGTGACTCTCTTCTTGAAACTCCGCGTAAATGTTCCTAATGACCATATTATCCTCGTTCACTTCCCATATATTGCTCTGCTCATCTGTGAATATCCGGAGTAGGAACTTCCCATCAAGATTCGGAATATTGGTCTGCGGCACAACGATGTAATCCCCGGGCGGAAGGGTAAAAAACGTCACGACTTCCCTAGCGACGGAGTGATTCGTCACGTCCAATGGTTTCTGCTCGGCGACAAAGTGCGGTGTTAACCGCTGCATGGAATGCGGGACTTCGTAGACCGCAAATCCGATCGCGAAGAGCGGCTTCTTCTTTTTGATATCCGCCGGATTGGTCTCGTAGTGCTGCGTTACAGACACGACCACGTGGCACTTGTTGCTCGAGGTGCGCGGTATCTGCACATGGAACTGCGGGTTCATCGCTGTTGTCTCCACGTAATTAGGCCCGCCACCAGCGTTGTATCCACCGCGCCATCTCCGTCGCGCTAACACTGCTCGCCATGGCTGCTTGGAGTGCAGTGCGGCTTCCATCATCCAGTCGTCCGGTCCGACGTGGACCAGATCCAGTTGTGTGAAGTGACGCGCAAAGTCATCGAAAGACATCCTGCAATGTTAGTTTCTGAATGAATGAGGTCTCATATGCATTAACAAAATTAACCTAAGAGTAATTCGCCTGCCGGAAATCTAATTTTTTGACCCTGATCCCAACATCCCACATTCTTATTTGGCATGAAGCTTTGTACAAATGTAACGAAAACATAGTATTTTGTTTTTAATTTCAAAGGCAGCACACCTGACGCTCCTTCAGTAATATAGTTTTTAACACTGATCCCATTATCCCACATTCATATTTGGCAAGATGCTTTATACAAATGTAAAGGAAATATGGCATTTTTTTGAAAATTTTCAAACGCAGCATACCCGCCACTTCTTCAGTAATATATTTTTGATGCTGATCCCGTCATCCTACATTCATATTTGGCATGAAGCTTTGTACAAATGTAAAGAAAACGTGGTATTTTTTCAAAAATTTCAAAGGCAGCACACACGACGCTCCTTTCGTAATATATTTTTGACTGTGATCCCATCATCCCACATTCATATTTGGCATGAAGCTTTGTACAAATGTAAAGAAAACATGGTACTTTTTTGAAAAATTTCAAAGTCAGCACACACGACGCTCCTTTCGTAATATATTTTTGACTGTGATCCCATCATCCCATATTCATATTTGGCATGAAGCTTTGTACAAATGTAAAGAAAATACGGTATTTTTTTCAAAAATTTCAAAGGCAGCACGCACGACACACCTTTAGTAATATATTTTTGACTCTGATCCCATCATCCCATATTCATATTTGGCATGAAGCTTTGTACAGATGTAAAGAAAATATGGTATTTTTTTCAAAAATTTCAAAGCAGTACATGCGACGCTCCTTAAGTAATATAGTTTTGACTCTGATCCCATCATCCCAAATTCATATTTGGCATGAAGCTTTGTACAAATATGGATTTTTTCCAACGCAACAGACGCGACGTAATAAAATTTTTGATACTAATCCCATCAAAATTCCACATTCATATTTGGCATGAAGGTTTATTTCCGTTTTAGAAATGAAAAGACTAAGATCTAAATGAATGAAAGAAAAAAATGAAGTCCTACCAAAACTCTCCATCGTTAGTAACACGTACGCTGAGGAGTTCCTTGTCCCTGGTAGACAGCCCGTCCCATTCCCATGATCGTTCGCTCCATGGTCCAGTCCATTCGCCCCTCGCCCACGGATTCCTCAGCCTTACCAGCGGCGTCTCGCCGCCGGCGCCGCGCACCCGAGCCAGCCCAGTGACGCTGTAAGCGTGCTGCGTTATCAGACCATTACGCAATCGCAGCTGGCGCTTGTTATCTTTCTCCTGCGCAATTCAGAATCGGTCAGCAATATCGCAACACAATCTGGCGCGTCTCGCAGCGATAATTAAAATCGTTATCAAGACGCCGTGAGACAAGAACGTGTTTGCACTCGTAGATTAGAATGTTAGGGAAGAATTACAGGCTTTGTACGCGCTGCAGAAAACACGTTCGAATATCAGATTTATTGCGGCGCGCGAAAGCCGCTGCCTGGCTTGAATATCAACGAGTCAACGCGCGATGCTGATAAAAATCCGCCGGCGAAATGATTTATAGCGGCGAGAGATCCGATTACTGCATAATTAATTAATCACGACGCTTTGGTTGCCAATAGCCGGATGCATCTTTCTTCCTAGAGGATCTATAAGGACCGATATTGAAATGGAATTAAAACGCACCGCTGCAATCGTCGCAATTAGTAGACTAGAACGTGGCACTGCGCTGTTGAGCACCTGGAACGTGAGGAATCTGTCTTGGTGTGTCAGGCCGAAGCTCTGGACGATGCCACCTGTTAGATCCTGCAGACCGCGCGTGGTCGAACCATGCATCAAATTTTCATAACAACCGTAAAATCTACAACAGATCTGAAGATCAAATCAATTCCTTCCTGTGCTGGAGGGGCTTACTTGGCATATGCTTTTTCTAATAGGGCCGCCCAGAATTCCGTCGTATTTGAGCAGTGCAGGTAGATCAAACGTCCTTTGAAGGTTGGTAATCGGTCATCTACAAGGATATCTCTCCATTCACCGAAGTGCCAGAAACGAAACCTGAAAAAATTATAATAATCAATACATTGGTTCATTGGTAACTCTGAAGAGTAATAATTTGTCTGGGACTCGAACCCAGATCTCTAAATGTCCGGCTTGGTGCCCTACTAGTGATTGTTTGTGGGTAAAAGTTACTATCATCAATTAATCCACACAGATGTCAGTAAATATTATACCTGGAGAGCTTCATGTATTTATCTTTATATTCTTTTTGCTGCCTGGGTTGCAATACCGAAAAGAGAGTAATATAATTAGTAAACTTGTACATAGCTACTCGCGCATAGCACAGACACGCTCCCAATGAATCCAAAGTCGTGGATCACGATCCAAACAACCGCGAAAAACGCAATCACGTGCATAATTAATTAAAGTGCTTGAGTTAATTGATAATTTATCATTTGGTGAGTGCGTCCTATGATGCGGCTTTTCCGTTCGAAGGAGTTCGCGGATCGACAGTCCCGGATTTATTATAAACCACTTAAGATCTAAGAATTTTTTTAATGATTCAATACTCCAAGTTCGTTGGTGACTTGCTAAAATCAATATTTGAACATTGAATATATCTAAATCCGGTACATTTTGGCTGCAACGGAGAAATTCGCAAATAAATTCCGGAATGTCTCGCAGGGTGCTGGAGTCCATTCTTCATTATCGTCAAGTTCACAGTAATTCATTCCTTGTCGATGACAAGCGAATTTGCATCGACCCATCACATCCAATCCGCGCGCTCGCTGAGGCTTTCGATTTATTTACTTTTCACTCAAGACCTTCCAATCATCGATACCGACGTTTATTAAGCGAAAATTCATCAAACGCAAACGAGCGCCCAATGACCGCATCGAATCCTTATCTCGAGTGTAGGTACGACAATGAAATTCCGCTTCGAACAACATGAGTTATTACTTTCCCTTTTCCCTAAGATGATGGGTGTTATACAGGGTGTTGTGTGATGTTAAGATATTGGCTGGTAGATTATACAAGCGATATTTTATTTTGTTTATCTTTTTCAGATGGCTGATTTTGGTCCAATTGCAACTCTAAGGTAAGACTTCCTTAGTACATTTGTAGGGTTATCCTAAAATTAGATTATACAAACTTGATAAACAATAAACGCCACTTAATTTGGTAAAAGAAGAATGTAATTATTGCCATAACCTTCGAAGTTACTGATTTTTAAACCTAACATTGTCACTCTGAATAAATTGATCTGGAATATATTTGATCACATATTAGGTGATAGAAATCCTATTATTGGGAGCAGAAATTTGTAATTAATATATGTTATTAACAAAGATATGGCCTATAATTTCCTGAAAAGAAGACACAAATATCTTTATTAGCTTTTGTGTCATTCAAGGTCAAATCGATCGCTAGAAACTCAGCCGAATTTCTACAATAAAATACAAAATAATACTGTAAAAAATTGTTTTTGGCTATAATATTCCAGGGTTTACCAATCATAATCTAGGATAATCTTATTTTTTGAAAAAAAATTGAAGGGTTTCTGAAATAATCGATTTAATTAGTCCTTCCTATACTCGCCTACGGTTCGTTCTGCCATTTCTGGACCACGATATCCTCTAACCCAAAAAAAATGTAAATCCGCCCGTCCTTTGGTGAGGAAAAGAGAATTAACAGTGAAGTGCACAGCATTTCCATTGAGCTACCATTCGATACTAATCACAGCATTGTGCAGTGATGTGCACTGAAAGTTATTCCTCGTCAAGTTCCTAACTCAGAATCTCCGGTATGCGCCTAGTATGCAAACTCGGAGCCTCCTTGGCGCGCGTTGTCGAGCCGTGGCCATGTACTCATCTAAACATAAACTTCGCATTATCTACACGGAGAGATAAGGCCGCGAATTATGCGATCCGCGCGCTGACGGGCCTACGCTCGCGCGCGCGCAAGTTTATTAATTATTCACGTGAACGTAATTAAGGAATTTCGTCGCTGGCGTATTCCACAATCCACATTCGCTGACCCTGCGCCGCCGCGCACGATACTAACTCTCGCTGCAGCTCCCTCACGTAAATTTCAGCGCGTCGCATGCGAATTAATGCTGCCAATTGAACACACTCGTGCAAAACATACAATGCACTCGCGACGTACAAGCGGAAATTAATTCCACTTAACAATGCCGTCAGGCCGCGAAAATCCCAAATCCGGCAAAAAGTGCATCATGCGCGCGCTTACATTAACCAACCGACAGCGATTGTTCCGCTGGCGTTAGAGGGAACGAGAGCGCTGCGCCATCGGCGCGCTACGACAAAGTCGTACAGGATAAGACAAAGGATTAATAAATAAATAGATTACATCACGACGAGAGCTCGTTTCGGTATGCCTCGTGTTCTACATATTTATGCACGTGCCTAGTGCTCACCTAGACATCGCAATTCTTTCGTCCATCCCCAACAAATTCGCGGAACGATTGGTGATTATGTATGCTTGCCCGTGTGCATTCAAATGAAGTCGATTTTAATTAAGCAACAAACAACTTAGGTACTACATACTAGGTACTACTACTTTGCGCGTAGTTCGACTACATGTCTATGGGGATTGATTGGAAAAATGATTTTTTTGTGGCCGAAAAAAAATCAAATACATAGTTTAAAATGAATTTAATTTTTGTGGTACTATACATCAATAACTCGTCAATTCAAAAATACGGACAGCCATAAATAACCTTGTACTTGTAACCGCAGCACTTCCAGGTAAGGAAATATGATGCACCATAAAGTGGAGGATTTCGCCTCCATCCGATTTAGATTCTGGAAAATTTGTAGAATATTTTGTGAAAAAATATATGACACGCGTTTTATTGGCTCACCAAAAAATAACAATGTATTATTTTGGTTTTATTTTAAAAGGAGAGTTTGAGAGCTACAATACCAAGTATAAAAGCTATGTTCTAGGTATTAATTGGGTTAAAATTGCCATTACACAACACAACAAAATGTAAATCGCACCAAATAAAACTGACCATGTGGATGTGCAGTTTCCGGCCGCTTTGTTCCATTGCCCAGTAGTATCCGAGATGCTCGTTGATCAATCAGGACGTCGGGCGAGCTAGTCGCGCGTTGCGCAATTATAACGATTCGATTGCGATGCAGAACGTCCAGCAACAACTCAACTGAACCTCCGCGCGCTGGCGCATCTTCTCGCGCGAAAAGAATACCGTCTCGGGGGTTAGCCCACGCAAATTACGCCAATACCGCCGATACCGCCTATAACGTAATCCTTTCGCGCCGGCGGTGAAAAAACGCGCCGACAAGTTAACAGAGTGGTGAGAGGACGATGCGCCCGAGCCGCCGCGGAATAATATACGAAGTGCGAAACGTCGGAACGATGTGCCGCCAACGCGCAATTTTTCCCAATTAAAATGCGCTTTTATTGCTTCCACAATAACGCGCGCCATGCTGCAGGACGACGTCGCGAAATGTGTATTGGCTTTTAACACGCGCTGCGCACAATTGCACATTTGAATTTATTTGCGCCGGCGTTTTTACGCTGCGCCGCCGCGTTGATTCGCACTTGCGATTCAATTTAATGACGAAATTATACTTCAGATCTTGTTAGATTATCGCGATGTAAAAATAGCCGTATAACTTGTACAACTGGAACTAACAGAAACATTGCCGTAATAACAATAATGACAATGACATGTATGGAGATGCAAAAAGGACGAGTTAAATGCAAGGAACATGCCATTTTCATGCTTAGAAGCAGGCATAAAATATATTAAACGCAATAATTCATTTAGTGAGTGAAAACCATTTCGGTGTTCCATAATTAATCTCTGAAACTAGTTAAGTATGTGGGTTAAACCAAGTAAGGTATTAAAACCTTGAAGTTTCCATTTACTTGTCGTCCTCCTAGTGTAGAGGATTGATTACTGAGCTTATCTCGTTATCAATAAGAGTAATATCTAAAAATCTCTAATTAGTATCTTAAAATGCTTAAAAAACATCTAAATATGTCTTTAAATGTGTAACAATGTTTTAAAATGCCTTAAAATATCGAAAAAGCCTTAAAATGTCTAAAAATATCGTGAAATTTAAAACATTTTAGAATCTCCAAAAAAATACAAAAAATATCTACAAATTTCTAACTCATCCACGGAAAGACTCAATTAGTTATAGTTTTAAGATGTTCAAATCATCGTAAAGCACTATTTCCGCTAACAAAACTCCCCAAATTGTTGTAACATGCCACATCCACTTTCTGACGATAAAGCAGATGGTAATTATTATGGTAATGATAGTTATTATCATTATTATCGAATAACAAAAGAATTAATATCATTGCTGTTTTGGTATTAACTAAATATTCGCCATACATTAAATATGAGTATTCTCTTTCTCTACAAGGCTGTTGGTACATAATATGACAAAAGATCAAAAACCAACCACGCCACACTGAGATCTATATTGAAAATCTTAATGCTGCCCTTATATGACGATATTAATATTACATACAAATTGTATTTGTACAACAAGTCTGCTCGCTGTTTTTCTCGCATTGCATTGCAAGCAGTTCCACCTTGTGCACGTACTGCATTTTACATAAACTAATAAATACCTACGACTGCATTTGTAGGAGATTCCTTGGAATTTGTCTATATATTACCAGCCAGCGAGGAAATCTACGCGAGACTAATTTTTTAGGAGATTATAAAATTAAGATAGGGTAATGGGATTTTGATGAGGCTGTATATTTATGTCTGTTTAAAGAAATGAATAAAACTCAATATGACGTCTCTCTACCTTACGGATTTATATGCACTTCATTTCAATCTATTTTCTATACTAATATATAAAGCTGAAGAGTTTGTTTGTTTGAACGCGCTAATCTCA
>JAODVP010092753.1:0-11934 GCA_025400035.1 Tetradonia laticeps
AACTTTGTCATATGTCTAATATTTGTCTTTTTTAGTTAATCAAAAATATTTCCCTAATGAAGATCGGTATATGATCGAAACTAGTCGGAAAATAAAAGACATAAGAAAAAATTGGATTAGATAACTACTAAGATAAGAATATATTATCCATTATTCAGCTACTATCCAAATTGGTTGTTAGGCTTTGTCGTTATATTCGGTTACCACAATAAATAAGTAGTGGAGACCCTTAACTATACTTATAATGAAACGGTCAAGTGAGTATCACAGATTTGCTTGAAAAAATAGAGGTGATACATACCTTGGGACAAAAAAAAATTATCCGTGTTTCGGTACTTTACTACATGGAGTAGATATAATAATAATAATAATAATAATAATAAAATAAAAACTAATTATATTTTTTGCCTGTGTTTTAGGTACGTACCTCATGTTTAAAAATCAATAAGTATCAGCTTCTGTTCCGTTTGGTAATCTAAGTGGCTAGGCTTGTAGAGGTCTCGTGTCGACCCTTCCCCTTTTTAATAATACATTTTAAACGTTGTCTCGTAAGCTCTATTTTTATTGCATATTAAGAAAATCTTAATTTATTTAAGGTTTTCTTGCATTGTTGGCAAAGAAAAATTTCGTTACATAAATGTACATATATTCGATATATTTTTAGTGATTCTTGAAATTTTCAAATTTACGTAAAATTTAGTGATGCATACATCGAAGTTGACACACTCTTAAAAACCTTGTTTTTACATTTTCAGCCTATTTAATATGTATTTGCTATTGAATAATCAATCACTCGAGTGAACGCCGCTTTCGCAATTAGGGGCAGTTTAAAATTGGGAACCTGCTGATAATAGCCTCACTTCCCCGACTAAACAAATTTCTGCATAGTTATGCAAAATTCTAATGTGTGTATAGTGGTGTATGTATAAACGCGATTAATTAAAATACCTAGTTTAATTTCTAATAAAGACATGCAAACTAACCCTAAATAATCTGCACTCGCATGATTACTAACCAAGGACATAATCATACGGTATTTACAGGCGATTAGGAACAAAACAATGAACCAAGTATAATTTAATTATATTAAATAAATTACTGCATCAAAACTACATTATTCGATGAGCATATCAATGCTTCCATCTATTATTCCCAAGGAAAAAAGGGACAACCAAACTTTTAATCATATTAACACACCTTTAATCACTTCGCGCTTACCAAATGCATACAAATTACGTATGTATCATCAACGAGAACTTCATACTAAACTTACAATATTTGCCTGAAATAGGAGGGGTTTACACCAGACCAGATTCACCGAAATTTTCAAACAAAACCTTGCGTATATGAGCACGCCGGCAATTGTGATAAGATGTAATAAATAATCCGGAGCACAACATTGTGGTTGTCAAGGTAAAATAAGGTACTGAATCAATACCCTATCAGTACCACTGATCGTATAACTTTGAATAGCGTTGAAGAAATTAAGCTAATGACTGATATAGGGAAGTTTTCAGCGGTAGATATTGTGATCCCTTATCCAGAATGGGAATATACAATGCTTATCATAAATCCAGAACATAACACATAGTATGTATCGCATTAAAATGAAGAAAATATAAAGTTTCCCGTGAAATGTGCCGATGGAAAAGCAAGATTAATGTCTAACGCCAAATGTAGCTCTTAGCTAGGTTACTACAGCTGCAAAGGAGATTTACACTGCAAGAGCTAGTTCGAGGCCGGCATCATACACATGCAGGTGTAGATCACCACCACCATGTTGTCTGTGCACATTGAAAGCGCACACGAGGATAACTAACGACAAGTCGCGACACTCGCGACTTCGAGTGCGCCAGTCCAGGCCAATGCAGATGGGCGCAGCAACTCACCAAGCCCAATGGAGAGAAAATGAAACGCGACCAAATCGTGCTACAACCTACACTAATGTAAAGAATAACAAACAGCGGGCGGGGACCAGCCAACAGGCTGCATGTTTGCAAGTGGGCATTTGTTTGTTATTCAGATACATACGGCATTGATATAGATAGAGTAGAACCCGACCGGCGGCTTGCATAGGTAAACATAAACAATGGGTGCGCTGTTTCGCTGACGCCATTTGTTTGGGTGTTGCCTAGCGACAACCGGCTAAAGAAAATCTCAAACAAAAGCAACATTAACCAGTTACACCAAACTCACAAATCACTGCTCCTAGCTGGACTTCCTAAGCTAGTGTAAATAGTTTCACCTAACACTGATTTGAATATAAAGTAGAAAATTTTAGAAATTAGTAATGCATGGAAATTTCAGAAAGTGATCATAGTGACCTTTCGTATAAGGCGGTGTTGTATAGAGCCCGAAAGTCATAAATCGTCATGCTCGCATCCAGTGACGTTGAGCGGACGTCTATGGGTCTCGATGTGCTTACTCCATCGCAAGGTAGTTGGCATTAAAACAACCCACCTTGAAAATGACTACCTCTACGTCTACCTCTACCTGGCTATCGACGCAAACAAAGCCAAGGAGTGCACTGTTTACTGCGCGCCCAGAGAACCTGTTGCACGACGAACAACGCACACACACATAGCCGCAGTGAGGCTGGTGTACATCGAATCTGTCTCAAAGTAATTAGGAAAATGATAATAAATAAGAAGCAACAAATAGATTACAACTCCCACTAACTTATGTATGACCAAATTCGATCGATTGAAGTGCGGTGTGCCCAAATATTAAATCGTTTTCGCTCGATTAACCAGACTTCGTTAATTGCATCAAATGTTGATCAGGCTACATCATAACCGATTCGATTGTGCGCCCACTCGTTGATATTATAACTCGGTGCGTGTGGGCATCTGAGTACGCAGAGCAAAATTCGAAAACGACCTCCTTAACCTCGCAGCTTGCAATTAACCGACATGCACATACGCAGCACAATACGCTCAAAGACGCGGTTTGGCATTGGTACACTGTTTGGTTTGCGGCGAGATTCACGCGCGTCAATGACTCCTTGCTACCCACAACAGCAAAGAGTCTAAAAGTGTTGTTTATTTACCATGTCAGGTCCCATATCTTTCATATCCAAAGTGAAATACGCATAACCGCTGCTTGTGGATGGTTGTGGCTGAATAGCACTGGCTGCACTGAACACACTAGGAGCACTTAATCCGGTATTGCTGTGTAATACGGCTGCACGTTGTAATCCCGGCGTATGCTTTCAAGTTACAATCGCAGCCGTGTGCCTGATTGACCGTAGGAATACTTTCCACTGCACTCAAATTTCACCACTGTCGACGAAATTGATTATTTCGCGGCCCTGTTCGGGAGTAAACAATGCGCGCACGATGCGGCCCGGCACAGGTCACACACACAGGCGAGCGAGTGAGATGCGAGCGCAGCGAGAGCACCAGACGCGCGACGTTGCGGCAGCGGACTGGAGATCCTGCGTTGCGTGCGGACAAAGAGCGCGGCGTTGCGCGCGTTCGGGCCCAGTTGGCGTTTGCGCCGTGCCGCAGCGCGCCGGCCGGGCAGACCAAACCTCGAATGTTGCACAGCCACACCGGCTGGCGTCGTCGGCGCCGGCTGGAGAGAAGACGCATTGTAGTCGCTTGTTTAAGTTGCTGTTTCCGAACGCGCACGAAGGCGACCGTTCACACCGCACGCCGACGCCAGGCGAGCAAGCGCGCTATTAGGTTAGGGCAGGGTTACACCCTCGTCCGCATGCAAATTAACATGCGCTAGATAGGCGATAAGCGGTACGAACCTACCCGGTTATAATATGCATGAACGACTCTCACCTACAATACCACCAGTAAAGACTACACGCTTATACGATATCAAGATATTATACTACCAGTATTTACGCTGTTTGAAAATTCCCACCGCAACACGCTAACCGGAAATTTTAGAAGATCCTCATCGTCACGCCTTATTTCGTGTGTTTCAGCTGTTACGACGTCGTGTCGTCCGTGTCTATCTCCGCAACGTGTGCATGTCGTCGGTGTATAAAACATTTTCGTCGCATGAGTGATCTTGATTGACTAGAAAGAGGGGTTATTCGTCAGCAGAATGTGTGTGCGAGTTTTAATCAATAAATGGCGTTTTACTTTCATTCAGGCCCGCCCTGCGACGTCGATGCAGACATACATAACAAGACGCAGCACTTTATGCGTTTATAACTAATTTTTTGGTATCACTAGCCAGTACGGAGTGTTTTACCTAATATAAAAATTCGCCGACTACATATGAATTTAACTATACAAATGCAGTAAATTCACTAATTCCTAAAAAGTTGCTTGGTACTTTCTGATGTACTCCTCAAATATTCCAGATTCTCTGAGTCCCTAAACGAGCCACTTTACTAATATCATTCCCAAGTGCAGCTTTACGACCTCCTTTTCATCCCTACCCCATTGTCCCATATCTCATCCAGATGGTCTCCATTATAAAATCCGCGTCCTGCGCAAAAAACGCGCGGCGGAAAACGGCTGGAAAAAATATGCACGCGCAGCTTTCACGTTTCAATTTCTCTCCTCCTCTTGCATTTAATTTGGTAGCACTACTAGCGACCGCGAAGACGGGTGGTGCGCCAACAGGATCGCAGGATAACTTTACACAGGCGTGCACGAAAATCGATCGTTTGCAATTAGTAACAGACAAATCTAATTTACCATGATTTGGTGGGAGGTATGAACACAGGAATCCCTTTAGGTCCTATGTAGAGATACGAGGACAGTAGTCGCAAAATAATCAGGAGCATTGCATTAAACCTGATACAGGCACATCTATCAGCTACTGCGGAATTGTTTAACTCGTACACTCCAATAATTACAAATTCCAATAATTCCAATATTGGTAAGAAATATAGGATGTAAAATAGTACTTGTTAAAATTCATATACTTAATTGATAAATAATGCGAAAAGTTACATTAGCATCTGAATAATTTTAATATTAAGCAGGAATTAAACTTGGAAACGTTATTACATAATACATACAAACTCTGTAGAAGGTACTGAATATTGTAGAAATAATGAGAATATATCTACCGTGGAGGGTGGGTTGCTAGTAAAAGTTTCCAGTGTATTTCGGCTTGTCTGCGTGTTAAAGGCAGGCGCCTTTCGATACGTAGACCTTTGACCTCAAGCGACAGCAGCTGGCCGCGGAGGCGAGGTGCAGGAAAAACCACCACCATTCGCCAACTAGGCCACACCACGATGGGAGCGCGTTTGTAAAATCCTCAGCGAGTTAATTAACGCACCTAACGACCGTTTTTCGCCACGTCTACGGTGCCAGAAAATTCCGAAGGTTCTGCTAAAGCGGATACAGACTCGGAAAATGTCAATCGAATATCCAATATATCCGCAGTTTACGTCGACCTTTCGAATTTTATTACAGCAATTAAGTGCAGAAAATTGCCATCAACAGGCTTCAATGATATAAAACACATCAATAACCAAACACTTTCAAAGTGACTGTCATTTGCATTGTGAATTTCTCACTTATCATTTTATTTCACAACGAAATATCAAAGAGACAATCTCGGATTGCACATAATCAGGTAAAATTGTCTAATAGCACCAAGATTTTCGCTGAGAAACACCGAAAACACGCGTAAATAATTCAAGGGAAATTCTGGACGAGCGCATTAAAGTATTAGGCGCAACGCCCATTCCATGCGCTAACACTCCAGCATATAATGCCAGGAGACATTGAAGTCTTTCTCGCCCTTTCTCGTATTACACGCGCTCGACGTACCGCTAAATGAATGCAACGCTCCCCTCAATGAGGCATTAGGAAGAGGCAAAATTACGATAGTAACTTTTCTCTAGTGAGGCGCTGAAAGTGGCACACGACCACGCCGACTACTATTACTTCTTGTTTCCTTTACAAACGACAAAAGCCCTGCCTGAAGCAAAAAGAATAAAGCTCAACACGTTTGTCTGTAAAAATGAGTCACAATGTTTTACCAACACTATCACAGGAGCCTAGGGGTCAACATGTAGTGACCGTACTTTCTAAGTCAATATGTCTCAAATATTTTAAGTAATGTATGTGCCTATAAATAATAAAACAGTAAAAGTTTATTTTAAGAAAATCACAATTTCTTCGTGTTTCATTTAAGGATACTGGATAAGTGCGATCTTCACCTTTTCTGGTTCCCATGTAGGGTCTTGGAGAAAATCATACTATGTAAACTTATGATAGAAAACCGGGAATATGATTTTCATTCGCATGCCACAAGCATGTTTTCTGGGATAAGATAGTAGCTCTATATCTGTCTTCTTCCAACTGTCAATATGGCATTACGATGGTCCTCGTATCAAACGTGATAATGCCTCTGCTGTCTTCGCTTCCTAGAAAGTGGATGCGTATTGTATATGATTTTTATCATTTATATAATCCATAATTTCTATTTATATAATAATTCTATCACCTTACCTAAACGAAACATAACGAACAATTTTTGGACTACAGTCTAATTGGAAGTCCAATTTTAAGTACCCTATTTGCGCATGTGTAATGCATACTCGTGTTTAATGCACCAATATGGTAAACTTCATACTTCTGTTTTTGTTTCTGGTTTTGTCTGGTTTTTATTTATCTCCAATATCCAACCGCTATGCAAAGTTTTCAAAAGAACGCAAATGCAAAATTTATATACTCTTGAATAGCGGTCATCAAGTGCAAAAATACGTAACATATGTAAAATAATATATGCCCCTTTGATCTCTTTATCCCTCCAGATCGCACCTTTTATGAAAGTAGTTGGTGGTGCCTGCTCTAGAAACTGTCCTAATTAAGCAAGAGACCTTGTAGAGTTAATTTGTAATATTTTTCGTGCTCTTTATAAGGATATACAATATGGCAGGTTGTAATAAAAATTATTACTCCATAATAGTGCAGATAGTGATAGTGAAGAGAATTAAAAAACTTAAATTACGTACTGGCGCATCGCGTGGCCCACGTAATTGTGTGAGCGAAAATTAGGGATATTCGCCTTCAGAATATCAGTCAGTAATATATTTTTTACGAGTCATTCTGGAACACGAACTTGAGATGAGAGGTCTCCTTCACCAAACCCTGAACCGAAAGCTGAAAACCATTTTCCGTTATCTCTTATAGTTTTTGGAGAAAAAACGCGGACGGATGGACTAATAGAACACAAAGAAGGCAAAACTACCATCAATTTAATGTATTTGCTTATCGGTTGAAATTTACTTTACATTTGCAAAATATTATACGAATTAAAAAATTGCGAAAAATTGTCGTGTTTGAATGCTCTTATTAGCCAGACATACTATAACAATAAATTGGAGTGATGCAAAATATATCAAATCAGAAGTTATTCACCTTGATAACTCCAAAAACCACATAGTCCCAGGCTAGTTGATATATAGCAATAAAAAAAAACAAACATTCTATATACAATCGTTTGCAGCATTTTCCAGCCCAAATTTCCACATATCATCACGGAGCATGTCCTAGCCTATACTCTTTCAGAAGAAACAGTAAGAAGAGACCGAGGATACAAACAACCTACAAAACTCGACTGTTGGAAAATATATATAGTTTATCATATATAAACAAGTTCTTGGATTGTCGAGATACCCCAGCAACCGCCGCCACCGCCCCGCACGCGATGCAAACTGTTTCCCTTGTAATGCGCATACAAGGTGACCGACTTCGTTCCAAAACGCAAATTTTATACCGTCATAAAATAACATGGCCTTGATGAAGGACGAATACAACCAAACATGGAACACAAGGATGATAGCATCTAGGGCGATATTACTACACCGTGCAGATTCCAGCTATAGTGGTACAGATTCCTTCAGTTGACGATGACAAAACGACATTCTCTGGACAAAGTACTCTCAGGAAAAAACATGAAGACAAAAACGAACAATGCGCGGAGCGAAACGAACGAGCCAAAAAGCGGCTGGAAGCGCTTTCAAGCGCAGCGAAAGAATAAAAGCACAGTTTCAGGTTTCGCGTGGAGGGCGCAGTAGTGCGGACGAAATGGACCGAACGCGAATTGCGCTTGGAAGAAACATGACGCGGCCGTCGCCATATCTCATCGTAAACCTAATAATAATGCTTTCCCGAGCTGGGAGCAGGACAATCGGAGATGCGAAATGAGACGTTTCGAGTCATCGGGTAATCACCGCGGCGCAATGGACAATAAAATTTGATTTTAAAATGCCACAATAAACCCGAAAAGACAGGTTGTATATAAAAGTCTTAGGAAGAATGATAATATTCCTTGAAACTTTACGAATCAGTTCCTAGCTAGTAATCTACTAAAGTTTCATTCGTAAGTTTAAAGTTAGAGGAAGTACCATAATCTTTCATGGGACACTGTGTAAATTGAGACATCATTATGATGTTCACCGTTTTATCATTAGTAATACTGTTGGTACTAACAAGTATGCAATCCAATTCACTTGCCGTCTCGTTATGATAGGTGCGCGCCGGATTTGACTTTAATTATCTCAGCATTCCTGCGCGTCCTAAAATAAATGGATCTAACAAGCTTCCTTGTAGTTATACTCCTTCCTTACGATGACTTCACATCTGAATCACGCTCCGCATCATACCTCATCCTAAATTCCGGTTACGTGAAATATCGTCTCGGTGCTATTTCGTCCCCTTTTATGTTAGTGTATGGTGTGTTGTGCTATTTCCCATTTCCCTTTTGTCCTGGTAATATTTTCTTGCGTATATTAAATATATTGGCATATTTAAGTCTCTAGCTGCCTAGTTCCAATGGCTTTCGTGGGAGAATAGATCGTACTCGAATAAACCATTCATGGTCTAAATCATGCTCTGAGAGACAAATCGTCAAAAAACAATCTACCTAAGTCAGGATTAAACCGGGCCATACTCTTACGAAATAAGGCTGACGTTATTTCGGATCTTGTAAAATGTCAAGGTGTGAGGTGGGATGAAAAAGCACTGCTGGTCAGTTAGGGTTAAAACGGGACAAACTGGCACGATACGTAAATTCCCTTCCTTTGTGTTGGAGGTTCGGTGCTACTTGAAATATTGATGGTTCTTCTCAACATTTGAAAATGGCAAAGGTAAATGAGAAAATTTAGTAATTGGCTTCTCTCCGCAGACCTAAATTGCGACTTTGGTATTTACGTGTACAGTGCATAATTAAACGACGAATTAGACGAGTTTCGGTTTGACGAGAACGTCGAGCCAGCGTAAGCCAGGTGTAATAATGAAGGAGGTGGGATGCCTAGGATGTGGTATACGGACGGTTTATATTACGTAATCTGCCCGGTAGGAGAGATGCGAACGAAGAACGATCAACCGATATTTAAATACACGATTTGACCGACCACGTGTTTTTGTCATCTCACCAGACATCGACGAAGAATACGGCAGCCACCCACACCTGTCCTTCAAGGACAGCTTTGGTTTACCGTTTTTGCTAAAACCCGACGAATTTATTCCCAAAAATATTATGCAGCTGCTTATAATCAACATTAGGAACTTAAAGCCTACAATTACAGAATAATCAATCATTTCCACACTTCCAAATGTCACACTAATATTCGTGTTCCCAACGGACTAATGCGGAAATCGGAATGATCAGAAAGTAATGCTCCTGGAGAAGGAATACCAGTACTGAGAGAGATAATTGCCAAATCTGAAGTCGCATAGCTGAAAAAAGTTGCCACCGTCTGCTGAAATTAATCATTTTCTCGCAACCTCCCCCCACCCCCCCTTCGCGTGCTGCCACGGCGACAATTGATCAATTTGCAGACACGTTCCGCCCGCACGTGAACCCGCATAACGCGCGATATAACCCGAGTTTTTACACGTGCTTTCCTTCAATGGTAGCAACAAGAAAATTCTTCAATATGCTTGTTGGAATTGCAGAAACGGCGCCCCCAAACGCAAAGTAATGTAGCAAAAGGAAAAGGGGGAAACCGCGACCGTTCAATGGAAAAAAGGAATTCGAGGTCACAAACGAATCACGAAAATCGCACGGAGTAATATCCTCCCTGCCGGCATCAACATCTCTATTCGGGGGCAGCTTCATCGCTGTTCAGAAAACGGTGGTATTTGCACTAAGCTTACGGAAATTTTCCATCGGCAAACGACGGCCAGCTCAACTGCACTAGCGAAAGAAACGACGAGGAAATGTCGAACATGGATGATATAGATACCGATTAAATCCTCCAGTGGAGAAATGCGTTTGCCGCGAGCAACCTGTAATAACAGGAGCGCGCGTAAATATTTAACAGCTTGTCAAGCCTTCGAAAATGATAGCAAAACATTGGCAGATATTAATCATCGTAATGTCTATCCAACCTTCCGATAACGAAGAGAAACAAAACCAAGAGGAAAAACCGCTTACACCGTAGGAAAGACTGGAGAAACAAGGGTGAAAAGCATAACCGTTTTCTTCATCTCGTAAAACTGAGGGATGTTTGTTTATTTTCGTATTACGCTTGTAATAAGACGCGCGGGCCGCGTCGGTAGCGGGTCTCCTCGCGCCTTAGTTACCTTTCGCATCCGTATCGATCTCTGTGCGAAAAATATTACATGGCTCCCCGGTGGAGCGACGCCCAAGTGCCCCGCGTCTCGCTGGAAACCACCCCCGTCCAGGGAAGTAGCAAGGCCGCGGGTCTCTGAAGGCATCGGCTTATTGTCTATTTATGTCGACCGGGTGAATTATTCACGCGCGCCGCGCACACTGTACACCTTTGTAAACGACTTTGTGGTTTCCATCTCGCCACCCTGAACGCATTTCTAATCTTTGCGCGACACTTGGCGGCACATACATTTTTTTATTATGTAATCAATAATTACTAAAAAATAATCAATTTTTACCCATCATCACACACAGAAGCAATCACCCAGAAAAATATTTTTAAAAAACTCACCTGCGTGGGCTGTTGCCTCAACGAAATCTGTTGAGGTTGCGGTTGTGCATGCATCGGCTGTTGTTGCATGTAGGGGTTGTGCATTGGCATCTGACCCTGCATCGAATACAACAATTGATCCTGTTGCTGTTGTTGGTGTTGCTGCTGTTGGTGTTGCAGCGTAAGATGATGTTGCTGCGGTGGCTGGTGGAGGGTCTGGGCCATATTCTTATTTTGGACACCCATGTCGTACAGGCCGGTGGGCATACCCATGTATGACATGTTCGGTTGTCCAGCGCCCGGCTGCGGCAATTTACTGTTCACCTGCAACCACCATTTGTCATTATAACTCGCCAACGCTGACAAAGATGCAAACAGCATCCGCAGAGGGTGATAAAGCTTGCAGGTTAATGGACAACTAATAACAATAACGATGCGAAAGTAAAATGTGTTGCACGACGTACTGTAACCATGGAACAAATGTAGGTGTGAATATTACACACAGGTACATACATATTTCCACATTTGTTCGGTTTGTTTATCCAAGTGATAAACAACAATTAACCCGGGCGCAAAGAACAATGAGCTTGCAGCGTACTGTATATGAAACTATCAAGGATGTCAGGGGCGTATTTTTAATATTTTTTTTATAACACACTCTGTTAATATAAGGTCAATTTATGCGCGCAGAATGAAAAATTTAATTTAGGGAGATAAAAAATATGTAGCAATTTTACAAACAAAAGTGCAGCCCAAAACCTCAGCAGGTTTTTGCATAGACAAACGGTATCCATGAAATTGTTTGTATGCTATGAATCTGAATTCTCTGGCATGGTGAATTGGGCTGCTGACTTATTGGAAAGGTTGTAAAACCTTTGATGCAAGCAACTGAAGCCACTCCTATTAAAAGTGCATACATAGGGGGAGGTAAGTATTTTACTTATTATATAGAATATACAATATATTACCTTTCCAATTTACTGCCCTAAGATTCTATACAAATCGTATTTTTCATTAATTTATTCTTCAAAAACCTGTTGAGTTTGAGCTGCACCTTT
>JAODVP010092819.1:0-11918 GCA_025400035.1 Tetradonia laticeps
TGAAGAACTTATTAAAAGCGACTGTTTCTCAAGTTGTAAGTAATAATAATAAATCCGCCAAAGATTCGGTAATACATCGTGATATATAGTAGGACAACTGGTGGAGGGAGAGAGAGGTTTGAAGGAGGAGAAAGAGGGTGAGATTGGGTGGACTGTATAAGGGATGTCGGGGAAGAGGGCAGTGTGATGGTGTAAAAGGGACCAAGGGATGGAAGATAATCGATGAGGGTTAGAGAGTGAAGGAAAAAGGCGCAGAACATGAGCTACAGCGAAACGTAGCCAGGTCTTCTTGTATGTACATATAATCCAAGTGAATTAAATTTTAATTATTATCTAAATATTATGTTCACATCTAAAAGTATTTATATAGAAATTAGACTAGGAGCTAAGAATATACTTCCGATATATACGTTAAGAGTGTAGAGTTGCGACTGCAAGTAGCGTACCTTACAACGTTGTATTTATAGTGTCCGGAGGGGTGGGAGCAGTGACTGCTAGCGAACGGACAGGGTAATGCGTCTGCGCAGCGTCACACAGAATGCAGTCGGTGCAGTATTCTCACCTCTGTCGTCATGTAAACATCTCCTCGTAAATTCACAGTCTACCCATAAAATAACAATTTATTTTGAGCCAAATCAAAATTACTACATATTCTGTATTCTGTTTGCTGTTGGTAACTGTTTCTCCATTTCCTGAATGTGAAATGTATATACAGTCGTGATTACCATACAACATGATCCTGTATAAGTTTATACTTTCAACAATTCCAACCCAATGAATATATTTATGTGGTTGATAGATGGAATGAGAATTTTATGCAGGTCAAAGCCCTCAATAAATTTAATTTTAATTGAACAGATTACATACATAAAACCTACATATGCAATTATAAATTTTTAGAATGTTACGAATAACTATGTGTATATTATATAATTGTATAATGTGTGTGATTCTTCTTCAATTCAATTTTAAATACAAAAGTGCTATAAGTATGTTTAGAATGGATCAAAAAGTTATAAATACATGCATATAAGGGGTTCCCAAACAAATGAAATTATCATTTTTATTATCAGTTTATTGAAATTATAATAAAAATTTTATACATGTATACTTATTATTAGCAAAAACTTAACGAAGATATTGGGAAACCTTGGTCTAGTACAACTCTGTAATCTTACAATGCAGCCTGTGTAGTATGTATGCAGACGAGGACAAGCGGAACAAGTCGGGGACGCAATCGCCACAACGGTCTCAAGAAGACAACAAGAAACTAGTACTGGACGCTGCTCACTGGACTCCGTCCGAGACCACAACCACGAGAAAACCACGAGGGGAGCCTGCAACCACAGCCGCAACTTCTCGGACCTCTACCTCGTTTACCGCGCGAGTTCGATACCTGCTCAGCGCAGCTACACAGCTATTATCGTCATTCTTATTCAAATACAGCGCAGGTTCACCAACTGATTTATGATGGTCAAGGTAAGGAGGGACAAGGTGAGTCAAGCGGATTTTTTCGATAAAACAAATTCAATTTTACCCTCAAATTTGCACTTGAGTTTGTCTTACTTTGAGTTCTAAGTCATGAACATCTTGCGTTGCGCTTATTCAGAACTTACATAACAAGAAACTTAATAAGTTTTATCTTATTGTTAATTTAATAGAATATAAGTTCCCGGTTCTTGCATCTCAAGTTCTTCAGTTCTTGTGCTGTTGAGCTCTTCGCACACTCGCAGTTCCTCGGCATCGCGCGGTTCGTTCACATCGTCGCACGGACTCCACGTTTCGCCATATCGATGCGTGGCTCGCGCTGTGTATCCACATTGTGTGCCGAACTGGAATTTTATTGTTATATGCAATAATCGTAGGTGCTAGTCGGTTTTCGTCGCGCGCGCTGCTCCGCCTTATCGCGTCTATTCGTGTCTCTATTCGGTTATCAGCAGCGACAACAACACAACAGAACCAACGTACACCAGTTCACCGAACGCGCTGGTGATGCGCGCATGGACATTACAAACATTTACACGTGTTACACCTTCATAAATAAATTAATGAATGTAAAGCTGTAATACAAAACAAAACGTAGCGCACAAATACTTTACGAAGTATTGTAAAAATGTGGAAAGTACTTAAAACCTTCGTGACTAATTAGAAAGAAGTGAGTTTTCGTTAAATTTAGAATATCAGTGAATTGTTTAAGTGAATTATGCATTAGTGACGTTAATGAAAGTGAATTAAAATAAAATTTCCATACCATGGTAGTGTCGTTCTGAAGTTTTAGTGGACTATTTTTAAACTCAGAGATGAGTGGATAGGAAAATAGAGAAAAAAACACGAGTGAAAACCGAACTGAAAACAAAACCAGAACTAAACAACTTGGGCCACATGTGCACGCTGGCCGGAAATTGTGTGACCTTAGTTGAAACAGTTACAACAGCTACACCCAACCACATGCTGGCATCATAAAAATAAACAAGGTAGGTTAGGTTCATAACCTACAAAAGCTGAATATACAGTAGAAATCAAACAATAGTCATGTTTTTGATGCATACAGGACAAACCGACAGACAAATTTTCAGAGGTTGATCAGAGTTCAACTTTTCCTAATATGACTTACATTATTTTAGCACATTTATGTAGTAAATAAAAATGGCGACTGCTAACAACGCCACCTATAACGCTTATTTCTACATAATTTAGAATTTCAATTGAATTAGTACTGTTTTCTAATGAGTACAATGTAAATTTCCATATAGTTTAACTTATTACCTTATTATACACTACATAGTTTGATTGTTGCGGGATTGTGTGGGTTGAACTGGGTTGAAATCATGAAGGCAAGACCTCGAGATCATGACAACGAAACTATAACTCACGTCACTTGCGCAAGACTCAAAATATTACAAATCCACAGACTATGTTGCAATATAAATAGATTAATAATTCATATAATTGCGTACATAGTGTAGAAGGTTTCAAATTTAAATTAAACTATGTTATAAACCCAATTATAAAACAATCTATAAATTTGTACGTACGCATGTAGGTATATCAAAAACAGAATATTTTAAATGTGTTGAAATTCTTCGGGGCGAAGAATGAAGTATGGGAGCATTTCCTTCAAGCGTTTCTATGGTGACGTGACTCGTCGACATTTACAACAACAACAATGACAACAACGAAAAGGTGTGGACGTTGAGGTGCGCATGTTTGATACGATAGTAGGTAACGTTTCCTATGTCCAAGAGACAAGAGTCGCGCGCAACTTATAGCAAAAAATTCGTTAAATCATAGATATGGGAAGGAAAGTAAAGAATGTGTAATGCAAGGTACACTGACATTCGGGCTATCTATGCGTCATAAGTGCTTCCCGCTTGCTTATTCATATTAAAGTTCTGCTGATTGATTGTGAATGAAAAGAAACACACAGAAAAAGAATGAGAAGTAGAACAAGGAAGCCTTGCTTGGAGTTTCTAAGAATTGGGGTAGTAAGGACTTTGTTAAGTTATGTGTAAGTTGGGATGTTTAGTGTGTAGTTAAAGTAAATAAATACCCCAAGTGCCTAAATTTTGTGTAAAAAGTGAGGATTATATTTTATAACACGACCAGGTACCATTAAAATTTATCTTTATATGTAAACTAATATTATATTTATTTGTTGTTAGTATCTTTTATTGTCATTGACCATGATAATAAAATTTTTATTTCGGTAAATCCCCCATATTCTGTTATGTATCACCAACAAAAACCGTAGTTTTAGTTTATCAGCAATGTGAAGTCGTAATTATGCTCTTTATTAATGCTGGTATAGACATATGACATTTATGTTATCTATTTTAGCAGGTACAACGTTAATTTCCTTTAACTCGATTCAACAATATGGTTATCTTATGTGATTTTGTGGGTCATTATATTTAGTTACGTTGTATCATCTTACACACTTTTTACACACATTTTAAAATGGATGATTAATATGATTCATCCTAACAGAGATGAGGTGTAACTGTCAAGCTCGTAATAGAAAAAACAATGAAATCATGAATGTGTGAAATTCAAGATTAGGTAATATGATGAGTGATGACAATTTGCTGCTTGACGTAGTGCAGGGTCATTCCACGTCAACCCGACACACTTTGAATTAAAATTTTACCTCACCCCTTTTGATATGCATAAAATTTGGTACACTTATTGTTGATGCCGAGACAAATAAAATTGCAATTTTTTAAATTTTTATCCCCAATAGAAAATATAGCAAGCTAAAGTTTAAAAAAATCGTAAAAACCAGCATCCGCAATTTTTAAAATCACTCTAGACGCTGACATAATTATGCTAGAGACCTGCGAATGGTGTCATTTTTGTAGCTCCTTTCCTGTTCTTAGAGCGGTAAGCAACATTGATGTCAAAGTTTTATATAAGATTTTTTTAAAGTACATATTTTAAT
This sequence comes from Tetradonia laticeps, assembly GCA_025400035.1. NCBI lineage: Eukaryota > Metazoa > Arthropoda > Insecta > Coleoptera > Staphylinidae > Tetradonia > Tetradonia laticeps. The sequence continues at coordinate 4,439 of JAODVP010092819.1, forward strand.
ATTTTCAAAAAATTACTATAATTACTACACAGTTGTATAAATCTTCATGTCAAATATGAATGTGGGTGGACGGTCAAGGGATCAAGGTCAAAAAAATATATTTCTGAATGAAAGTTCGCGTCCGCTTCGCCAGGGCGCATGATTACATTGTCTATAGTGATTTAAAAATTTGCGGTTGCGATTTTTTCGCGCTTTTTTTTAAACTTTACATGCCTTTATTTTCGAAACTATTGGAGACAACTACACCCTTGTTTCGCATTTTTAATTTTTACTTGTTTAATCACAAATTGTAAGAGTACGTAATTGTACGAGTTGATGTGGAATGACCCAGCAGGATTTACATAGTGTATCTACTATTTTAATTGTATGTAGCTATGTTAATGTCCTAAGATCGTATTGCTCAATCATGAACATCGTTTCTTAATGATACTTTTTTGGCAGACGAGCTTGCCACAAAGTTGAGTTTGTTCGGATTTGCATACTTTTTGCCTTTTTACTATAGTGGGAGATCCAGTTTAATATGAATTCATAAGTTTCATATGGCAGGGATGGGGTTTACCGAACAAGTTCTTGTTGACGATTAACCGGTTGTACGAGTAACTTTCCGATTATAGAAAATATAAATTAAAAGACTTTCAAAATAAGATGAGATTAGGTGAGATAAGTATGCGTCCACGAACCTTGTTTATCTTACAATTAGCCGCTCATCTACTTGCTTGAATCCCTTTAGGGGTTATATGTGTACTACGCAACATATGTAAGGGATGCCGGGGCGAAACGGTTTATATTTGAGAGCTTGTTGAATCATGGGGCGTAGTTGAAATGCATGAATTATAATATGGAACTGTTTATTGGTTATTTAACAATCAGTTACTAGTTGAACTGGATAGATTTATCATTTGTGTAAAATATTAATGCTTTTTGCAATAAAATGAAAACGACCATTTCGTCCCGTGTGCGGGCGGAACGACCGGTTGCCACACAAAAACTATAATAAAACGTAAATACATACTAAAAACACACTTGAAGTATTGAATTTATTGTCATCAATGACATGAATCACACATAATTCTGGACAGAGAATGTAAAATGAACTACTTCATCATCGTCAGTATTAACACCAGCGCATGAATTATGTGCCCATTGTCTTTGTATTCCAATTTTGTAGTTTTGTTATTTTTGTGTGAGGATGAGGCATCTAAGAAATAAATGACACGTTCTTGAAAGTTCTATTCTTTACGATAAGCAACATGGGACAAAACAAACTACAGGCCGTTCCGCCTCAGATGCATTGTTTGACGAATATTTAAAAGCTGACAACAATTGAAATGTAACTTAATGTCAATATATCATTCGTAATTATTGATTGAAATATAAATTACTTACCTGACGACCGCACGTTTGGCCATGCAAACAGATTACTCGTTATTTTCATTAATTTATTCAGCAGAAATGAGCTGAGGTTTTGAGCTACACTCTTTTTGTAAAAATTCTACATGTTTTTAACTCTCTGAATTAAATTTTTCATTCTGTGCAGAGTAATTGGCGCCAGTTTGTTTCACTGTGTAATTAATTATTGTTTATTGCACGCTTACCTTCAATTACTGTCGAAGATTTTATATGACAAAAGAGTTAGATATCCGTAAATTCTCCCTTCTCTTACTTCATTGTAAGAAAAAAGAATGACGTAAAAGGCACACTAATGCACATGAACTTTGCAAAGCGCACCTATATTTAATCTACATTCATCTGAAGTAATTCAATTGTTGTAAATATATACATATTATAGTTAATTCGATAGTATTTATATCAATTGTGTATTGTGTGAAGGGAGAACAATTAACATTCGATACACTTTCTGCGCTTCTAATTTATCGTAAATGTCATTTGTTCTTTTATTTTAATTAGCATTTATTATAATGGATATTATTACAAATGAGAATGAGACATTAATGTTTTATTGTTAATTAAATAGACTTTGGATTTATGACATATTATACACTACAGAACCAATTTCATATTGCCAAATATGCAGTTTTTAAATGGCGAAGCAAAGTCTTAAAAGTATTTATACATACTATAACACATATAATTAAAAGCATGCACAGTTTTTTTTAATCAAATAGTGAAATTATAATCAAAATATGTGATTCGCAGGTAATAATATTTATTTATTGTACGATATTCAGATATGTTTTTTTATAACTAAAATCTTAAATCAGAAAATTAATTCAGGAAGCTAATTTCCAGGAGTAATATTTCTGTTCTATTTATACATAAATTGCTTCTATTAAATGATCAAGTTGTAGACACTATGTTTAATCTCTTAACTATAGATAAAAACTAGAAATTACACTTTTTGAAGAAAGTTTTATACATAAAATGCGAATATCGATATAAACTGGAAAATATGCAATGCGTGATATGCAATTAGCACATAACTCTAGTTATAATATTTATAATCTGCTTAAATTAAGTAACTTAAGTGTTTCGAAATGTTTCATAACTAGGAGCATTTCAATAAGCTGATGCCTAGAAATAAGACGCCAGACGTGCTTAAGAGTGTCTGGGCGGGCAACAGAATATTGTCGCTTAGCTTTCCTAGTAGTAAACCAACTGCACACTTACGTTAGTCAACATATAATAAATTTATTTAAATTAGTCATCTACAACATTTCTAAAATTTCAAAACCACAAAATTAAAACTCGAATTTAACAGTTTTAGCTAGAAACGTGAACAAGTCATAGTAAAAAGTACCTACCTATATACCACATTAGATAAACAAATTGGAACTTGTTTCTCTTTTGATAAATTAGTTATAGTCATTTGTCAAATTAGTCAGAAAATAACTCAAGTTATTTTTATAAATAGCAAGTTTACATGGAAAATTGACGTTTGTAAACAATTAATGACTAGTTAAGTACCTATGTACGTACATACCTAATCGCAAAAGACAGGACTATATTTGTAAAACACATATTTTCTGCATATATATCATTAGAGTGCGCGGCAGAGCACTGACCAAGGCCGGTAACTGCCCGCAATATATTTACTGTTGATACCTCGCCGCATAAATCTTATATCTCCGGTTCTAAATTTAAAACGTATATAGAATAAATTTGACCGAAAATGTTTGCAAAATTTCATGCTCCCATATTACAATCGGCGCGGATTTACAGAATTTCAAAATCTGCAATTTTGTCCATAAAATAATCATCCTAAATGAAAATGCACTTCGCACGACTAGGTAATCGAAAGATAGTTACAACGTCAATATTACGCAAAAAATCGATACATGTAGAAATTAAATAAATAATAATAAAATAAAACAGGGGTGGCCAACACGGTGCTGTACATTGGAACAGATTTATAATTTTGCTGCTCTGAAAGGAAAGGTTGCTCGACATCCCTGTAATATCGTCGTGCAGTACAATCGAAGTAGGCGAACGCGCTTAATTTATATGTCAAAACATATCTTACGTATTCATAAAAGCAAAAACATCTGTTAGTCACTTGGGGTAAATATCACACATTTACTTGAACAATTTACGAAACCAGACAAATGCTTTTCAAATATTATAAAAGTAAAAATAATTCATCCAAACAACTATGCATAGGAACAGTCCCCATTATTAATTTTTATATCGACAAAAGTCAGTCTATAACATTTCTTTTATTTAGAAGCAAAGTCCAGCAAAAGAAATATATTTGGAAGTTTTTAAAAGAGAAATTAAATTTTCTTTGAAAACACTTTAAAAAGGACCAAAAATTTAATAGAATGTCGGGAAAAATTGTAAAAAGTAGTCTGGAAATCAGAAGAAGTTCGAGAATTTTATAATCCGAAAAATATTGTATTAAGTTCCTCAGGCTTGGCGCGCTGAGTAACTGCATACAATATTTTAAATTATTTAGTTTTGTTGACGATTTCTGCAGGTATACATTGAGAATATAAAGTCGACAATCACAGATTTACCGAACAAAACGCGTCCTGAGTTGTTGAGAATGAGGAATTAAAATATATTTTTACCAACAAAACCGGTTTTTCATTTCGATTTATTGTTTGTGAGGATTATAACATTTTTATTGACTTCGTGCAGAAACCCAGTGCTTTGAATGTCAACTTAAAGAAATTATCAAACAATCAAACTTTTTTACACTTTTCTTTCGCGTTTAATAAGCTACTCAAAATTCTACGTATTTTAGTATATTCAGTTGTTGAAATGAAAAAATTATATTTTCTCGAAAGTCCCAACTTTTGGGACTTTTGAACGTATATTATCTACTTTTCTTTCGCGATTCGTAATTTAGGAGAAATCTTTTGTGAACTTGTTTTTAAGGTCTAAAATCAACCTAATATTTTCAAAAAGTACCGACCCAAGCGAGTCAGTTTTTATTGACTTCTTAACAAGGTTATATTTGCTCGTAAAATGCGAATTTACTCCAATATAGTCCAAGTATTTCGGTGTGCCTCGATAAATCCGGGTTCTAATTAAAAAGCTATAAGCTAGTTCTACTGCAGTAGTCAGCAACATAAAATTATAAAAAAACAAAGAGATCGAGTACATTTTAATTGTAAGTTATGGCCAAGATAATGTCATTATACTTTAAAAGGACTAGCTAAACTAAACTGTGTAAAATAAAGTAAATGTTAAAAGGCTCTGCGCCCTACTTTCAGCAATACTGTACTTGTTGATTGTCGATAAAACAAAATTTACAAGTAAAAGCATGCCTAACGTTAATAAATAAACGAATATGCAATTCTATTGACACTTCTTATAAAATCACACATGAAATATACACAACGTACAATTAGATACTCTTGTGCAATAGGGAAAATGAAGTTCTCATCGGAACTTAAATTACGTAAATATATACATATGTACATACTTTAATGATTAATCTTCAATTGACGTTTCTTTAGTCATGTAATATTCTGCATTTTAATTTTTATTGTTTTGATTTGTTGTGGGTTGGTACCCATGAAGAAAAATTCCAAAAACATAAAAATGTATCTACATATACCATTAATCCACCATTCACTTTTTATGCCTTTAATATATGTACTTATGTAGCAGCTATGAATTTTGATTTATGACCAAGGTGCTAATATAGTACATAATAAATAGTTCATTGTACAATTGAGCAATAATTAAGTGAAGTTGAAATGAAAGTAAAAGTTGTTGCATTACTCTTCATCTACTACTGATTACATGCATGTATATCTACATATAGCAATGTACTTTTTATGTTACTTGATTATTCTTGGTTATAGTACTTTTTACTTAAGAATGTTGGCACTGTTTTTATTTAAATATCCACAGCTTTCATAGTAAAGTTTATAATAAAAGATATTTATAATATAAATATCTTTCCAACTTTCATTGATGTGCAGTAACTCGAATGAATTATAATTAGCAATAATGGAACAAAATGCCATACAAATAGTCAGCTAGAAGAGTTTTAATTGACTTTACAATTAAATTAATCGAATGAACAAAAAAATGTAGAGAGCATACATTTTTTGTCCATTCGACTCAATTGAGGGTACAATAGTGAGGTAAGGAAGTAAGAGAAATGCTTTAGAATTTAAACCCTCACAACATCAATAATTTGAGGTTCAATTGAGTATTCCCAAAAAAAATTCCCTAATTTATAAGTAAGCTACGATTCGTTTTTTTATAGGTACTTACTTCTAAACTACGTAGTAATTATCTAGGTGCTTATTAAGGTAACTACATAGTTTTAAATGAATTTTGATTAAGTTCGCAAAATTGCTGCATTTTGGAGTTAAAGGTGAATTTATCGCCGACACACGCGCACAGTGTACCTACTCGTAGCTATACATTTCGGCAACGTAAACATTGTGACCAATTTTGACACTATCGGCACTTTTATCGATTGTTCGTTGACGCGCCACTGATACGCTGGCATTGACGTAATTTTAAGCAGGAATTAAACGTATGTATAAAGAATTTTATTTATTTGAAAAAATGACCATCGCTTACGTAAAATATTCCTAGCAACTAAACCCAAGTTTGTTAATTATATATTTATAATACTTAATTTATTGAATTTAAAATATCGTTATAATACTTTCTACTTATGTATCATCTAATGAGTTATTAGTAGGAAGCGGAACTTTATGTACTAAAAATACCAGATTATTCGAGTAGGTAGGTATTTGATATAATTTTGTTTAATATGAATTATATATTTCCTCTAATTTTATCAAAATTACAAATTTTAAATAGTGCCAAAATATTACCTCTTTTAACAACGAAAGGCTTCTATACCGTTATTAATTTTTTTTTCGTTTATGTTATTAGTATACTTTAATTTTTCCTGCAAGTTTTGGCGTAGCAACTGCTAAGAACTTGTAAAACTCAAAAAACCTACGCAACTGAATTTAAAGTAACCAAGGGACACACACATAAATTACGCTAAATAAAAATATACTTGGTAGTTTGAACAAAAACATTCAGGCTAAATATCAGAGCAATAATATCAATTTGGCCGCAGTTTTACAATTGTTACCCACCCGAAACTCCATTCAGAAGTTTAATAAATGAATACGATTTCATAATATTCGAAAAAGGAGCAGTAGTGCCAAATATGTATTTATATTCGTTTATACTTATTTACATAAACTTCGCTCCGACGTTATTAGATGAGATATATCAAAATATTGTTTAGTATTGAATATTATTCTTTATCATATAATCTGAAATGATCTAATTTGGCAATTAAAATTGCAATTTTTGCTCTCATCGTTTCATTTACATAGTTATAATAGTGCGTGCATTAAAGAGTTGTAAAGATGTGTTTGCATTGTGTTATCTTCAGTACCTACATATTTATAACAATGTTTACTAGGCTAGTTCAGATTATATAGTGTATATAGAAAGATAATGGAGTCAAACTTTGATTATACGAACAGGATGAGACTAAAATGACTAAAATCCGCATTATTCAGACATTCGTATTATCGACAAATGATTTAGTTATTATCTTGATGAATCGTTCATGCGCAGCAGTGTAACTTCTACAGAAAGTGTTACAGTGTGTTTTCTACCCGCTACAGTGAAGCAGGGGTGCTGAAAATTTGTGATTAGGTTAATCCTTTATAGTGTTAAACACTGTAAATGTTCGAAGCACGTAGACCTCATGGATTTTCTGCATAAAATCTAAAATTCCGAATTTTTAGAGAATGACGCATTCATTTACAGAGTATAAAAAACAATTTCAACCGCTTATTCAGAGAAGTTGAAATTCAAAAGAGCTTTTAATAGGACGGAAAATAATTTTATCTCTCAGTTTAGGGAGAATGTAGATTTATAATGAAGTAATATACAGTAGATCTTGGTTATAACGTCCTCGTTTTCTGCATCAACTCGGTTAGTGCGCATGTTAAAAAAAACGTTCTAATTCTCTATTAAACCAATGTATTTAATTTTTGTTATAATGTCATGTTTTTTGTAC
>JAODVP010092829.1:14318-30337 GCA_025400035.1 Tetradonia laticeps
ACATATACAAATAGAGTGTACATAACCTTAAAATTATTCCACGCTTTATCATAAACATCATAAACACATCAGAAAGCTCCGCAGTCTCCGAACACTTCGAATTATCGAAGCCTAAATCCGTTTAAATCGATAATTAAATGAAAGATTGGCATTTTAATGGCATTCCCAACAGCTAGCGCTCAAAGAGGTAACATATAAATTATTTACTTTTGTTTGCATATGAATTTCAATTATCTTCTGCTTCCTCCACAGAACTAACAAATCGCAAGATTTTAGAAGAACTCCAGTTGAAGAAGCAACTGCTTCTCAAGCACGGAGTTGCTTCTACTCTAAATAACTCACCACTGCCGACTGTGGGCGGCAATAACATCGAAACACCTTCAATGAACTTAGCTCAGAGGAGTACCTTACAAATTGCCAACTCACAGTCTACGGGTTTCTTTATTTCACAAGACTCTTCATTTGGGAATCTTATACTACCAGTCTTGCCAAGGTTGGATTGATATCAATTATGTAAAGTAAGGTATTCTTCAATTGTATTTGCGTTATTTTATCCTTAATTCAATGTTGACACTGAGCTAATTCAGTAAAGTTAACGAAATGTAGATATTGACGATATATATTGAGAATAATTTTAATGGAGGACAATGTTGAGTAACGAAATGAAAATTGTGTGTAGTGTTGCATACCTAATTTGTATTTATTCATAAATGATGCAAGTGCCGTGCGATTTATATATTTTAAAATTGACTAAGGTCAAGAGATGACGAGTTTTATAATGAACCAACTTTAACGATATAATCAACACTACTCACACGAATATCAAACAACTGTTCTACGCAACACGGTTGAAGTAGGTAATGGTTGAGTAACATATTTATTTCGCCGTTCAGTATATCGCACTTAAATATACATTAAGTTCTTAGGTGTTAAGTTAAGCGTTCTTTTACATCTATCACTCCATTTTGATTAAAATCTGATAAACTCTTAGAAAATTATACATTCATCAACAATGTCACAGTAGTCGAAACTAATGTGTGACTACAATGAATACTGACTTGGAAACCTACTTCAACACTTCACTACTCTCCTTTTCATTACCGCACTAACAAGCTATGCTGCTTTAACACTGACCCAATCAGTATTACACTATATATAAATCTGGTAGTCTCTGATTTGATGCATGTACAAGTATCTTGATGCCTTGATTGTATCATTACAACTTCATAATAAAAACGATATAATTTTCCATGTCGATAACAATGATTAGAATTTCTCATATTGCTCGGGAACGCACGTGGTACCATTTTACATATACATATTTATATCTTTGAGATAGAATCTGTTATCAGTATCGAAACTAATCCTGCGTTTACAGACGAAAAGCTAGCAGTAAAGGGCGTAGGCGAATCCCTTTGCTGGGTGATGGTAACACTATAAAGATCTAAACTCCGCTCTACAAACAACCGGCTATAATTGTAAGAATTAGTTAAATACAACAATAACTGTTAATGGAAAACAGCTACCACCAAGCAACTGCTTCTTAATTATTACTAAAAGGATGAGATACGTATTATTTAAAATATATCTTTATCGCACCAGGTTAATAAGTACTTGCTTAGTTCGGTATATATGTAACGCGGTAATACATGTCTCAGATAGAAACGTACTTTTATACAAATGATACTAAATAGAACCCCAATTATCCGAAAGACTACATTTTAAATTACGTTTTAGACGACATAAATAAGGAATTTCAATGTGACTATTTAAATAGCATTATATAATTACTATAAAATTTAATAAACATCTCATCGCAAATGTTCAGGAATAATAAATAATCTGATGGTGTAAGGTTCCAATTACTTCGGATAATTGGCGTTTTACATGGAGAATTGTAAAGTAAAATAATTGCGATACATTAAGATAAGTGATAGAATTCCGCAAAAGGCATTAAATGATGTACTGTTAACATCTCAAATTCATTAAGGATTGGCAATTATTTAAATATAAAACACTATATAAACAAAATATAAGTAACACACATTGAATACTAATCTATAAACCTATAAATACCTTATGACAAGTTTGCGCATCGCAAGCCCTTTTCGCGTTTATTTTTAGAGCTCCTATCTGTAGATAAAACTTGATAACAATGGCAACAATGGGAATGTTTCATATACGCAGGTATGCAATAATTAATCGATTGATCACCTAATTCACACTATTTTACACCTTAACCTTGAACATTGTTTGCACTCTCTTCCTTAACACCTATTGATTTTACTAATTTAACTACTTATTACAACAAATAAGCTCTGCATGTGTTCTTAGTTCTGTACATCTAATAAATTCAACCGACTCTGCTCTGCTTGATTCGCATTTGACGTTAAATTAAGTGTTGTTGGTACTTACGGTGATGGGCGACATTTTATGACGAGAGGCTTGGCACAGCGCACAGCGTTTCAACACTATACCTATCTAAATAATTTAGTAATTGTTTAGTAATGACATTACTTATGCTAACGTGAATCGAATCGAATTAATAATATTGCAATGTTATCACTGAGGGTCATACGTAATTTTGCATGTTTTTTTACAATTTCTCCATTGATTCGTTCCGGGATGTGTTTCAATGAGCGCATGCGCGTGTGTCAGCTGATTGTGCTGAAGATGATTTATGTTGCGCTTGGTTGGAAATATCGCAATCCATTTATCTACAAATAAAACATAAAACAAGCAATAAACCAAGTTATTTTAGAAGTTATAGGTTATGTTTCGCTTACCGTCATGTCATATTCGGTAATGTACGCAGGAATCTCCAGTTGATCGGGTGACATCATTGAGTACAAATACTCCACTCCTGGCAAACTGTGCACCTTTTGCTTAATCGCGGGTGCCATGAATGTTGTAAACCACCAGGTCATCATCTGACAATAAATCAATAACATCAGAATAGATATACCGGTTTAATTATACGTAGACTACGAAGAACTACGAACTGGATTGCTGCCTCACCTTAGTCCAAAAAGTTGGATGTATTATGTAGAACGCTTTCAAATTCTTCTTGTACTTATATGGCAAGACATTGTAAACGTCTTTCAGCCACGAGAACGATGGATAGTTGCTGTTCGACGTTAGCGTGTGGAAATACGCTATCACATAATCGCCTTTCACGATCGGATCCAGCAGAGATATCAGGTACAACAAAGCCTAGGACATCAAACACATCAAATTTAGGCCGTGTTACGCTAAATAGTAGAGTTATAAACAAATACCTTCTCTAGATTGATCTTGTTGAATGGAAACCATTTTCCCACGAAGATCACGACTGGTCTTCCAAGGCGATCAACTCCACTTTGATATAAACATCCAATGCCCGACACCTCGCTCAAATCCTCTGTTCTCGCTCTTCTTAACAGCCTTTCATATCTGCAACCGGTAAAAAACGCTCCATAAATATGTGGCACTTACAAGGAGATTAATCACAAGTGAAAAACAATCTGATAATTAGCAAGTACATTTCCGACTCGCACAATATTGCAAATGTTGCACATGTTGCACAAATCCCACCGTCACGGTTCGTAATTCCACCGCTGATGAGATTTGTGTTTTTAGCGACTGCGGAGTTCATGTTCATGTCCGGCATTAGAGCCTATGCTCATAATTGGTTAACAATAAGAGAAAAATTATCACAGGACCTGGTGATGCTGGTTCGTTACGTAAAGTCCTATATATTACCGAGTAAACACTAGATTTACAGAATAAAATCAACCTAAAAATATGTCATCAAGATAAAAAATATGTTTATTTAATATAACCTAAAATTTATAAGAAAAATTTGCACATGGCCGCTACTTTAAACTTTCAATTCATATAAATACAGGCACGATGTAAATACAAACGATAAATACCTGTCCTCAATTAACTCTTCCATGTTATCAGCGTCGTCCTTCACAGGATATCGAAAAAAGTTCGCCAAACTAGTCATCAAACTCAAGTCAGACGACGACATTTTAATTTGATATCATCACTTATTTTACACTGTAGATCACTATAAAAATCTTAGATATTCCGCGATTGTTTGAATACTCGTTACGTGGCGTACGCGAATGAAATAAAAAGTGCGCGATTGCACCACGTCGCACCGTAGCGTGTCCACACCAGCTCCGGAGAGGGGTGCACTTTGATTTTGAATCAGATATGCCGCGTGAATAGCAACTTTTCGCGCGCTGATAGAGACGATAGAAATCGCGAGTTCGCCGAGTTGTTGCGACAGTTGGTTTTTGTTTGCGACGCTGTAACCGCAACAGTTTGACATCAACTACCTGGGGCCGCGCTGTAAAGGGCCCGGATGCGTTTGTCTCCGGTCGCCGGCGTTTGATCAGAGAGTGGCGCATCTAGGAGAGGTTTTAAAGTGCGGAGACGTGAACTCTGACTAACTCAATAAAACCTCCATGCAACTCACCCCATTCTTGCAAGTTTATGATCGACATGCGTCAATTGGGACAAACAGTGTAAATATCCCGCAAATTCACTTATCTGTACATAATTATGCGCACTAGCAATTAACACAAATTAAAACAATTAAAACTGCAATTACTGTTGTAAAATGACAACGGGATTATTCAATATTTGTTTGGTTATTATCAGTAACACTATTATTTTTTTGCACGTACAGCAGAAAGTTTTCTTGATAAAGCTTATATAAAGTTATAATTTACAAACAAACGGTTTAATAATAATTTTTCGTATACGTAACCTCTTCACCCTCCAAAGAATTGCAAAGGTTACAGTAATAAACCCGTAGTTATGCTTGTTATTGATTGAAACGTAATTATTCATATTGCAATAGTTGCATAATGAAAACAAAATCACTTCGTAAGATTGAACACACTAACCTTTCCTGATGTTGAATTTCCTTCACCATAATATCGGCGAGTGGATCATTGTATGTCCGTTCGCCCAACAGCCGCTGCTGGTCAAGATCACCTTGCATTTGACTGAATGCATGGTCGGCCAGACTCACCGCCGAATCCAACTGGCTCGATAGATCTATCGATTCCTCTTCGTCGGCTGTGTGCGCAGGCAGGACATGAAAACAGCGAAAGCATTTGAATTAGTAATGCAGGTTGCTAGGGGAAATGCCACCTCGCCTTGAAAGGATACGTATATATACTACACATGCTCATAGTAATGCATACGACATGATATTATGGTTCGCGGCTTCCGATTTCAGCACAACTACACAAAACTACAATGAAAATATGTAATTGGAATTGATTATTCAATCCTTCAGTAGCTGACAATACCTAACCTCATAGTAACCTCCCTCTGTGCATGTATCAGTTTCATGTCACTAGTTTAATCCCTTTTATTAAACACACATGCACACAGTACAATGTCCTACTTTTCCTGACATACGCCCGACAATTACACAACGAATCATTAATGAATTTTCCCCAGAGCATCGTTTTCGCGGTTACTCCAAACTACTTACATGAATATTGAAAAGATTCGTTTATCATCGCCTAGGTCGACACTACATACGCTTGTCACGCGTGACAAAATGGCGGCCCATACAAGTAGGGAACTAATTCCGCGTTGATAAACGTCGTAAACGAGTAATTTGAGAATATGTTATTAACGCGCAAGTGTTAATAGAGACTTGAGATTATTTGGTAAACAGCGTTTGAGTATAATATGTAGTCTTAAAACTTATAGTTACTATATGCAACCAGAACAACAGTACTAAAGAATGGAAATTAAATAGCTGAATTACCATGTAGCGTATGCTGTGGATTATCGATAATCCTGATTTGTCTGTCCGGAATCATCGGTTCGCCGTCTAGCCCTCCGAGGTCGGAGGGCAGCTGCCAGCGGGCCGCGTCCGCTTCGTGCTTGGAGCGTGGGAAGTAGAGTGGCAGTAGGACCTCGTAGATGCCGCTGTCGGAGTTGTCTACGACAAACACTACCGTGTCCAACGAGCTGCCGTAGTGCTCGAGGAACCGTCGCACTGTGCCTGCAAAAAATGAGTACATAATTGAATTATAACTGAAAGGTTTCCCCTTTTAGTATTAGTTGGTTCGTTAAATGCGATTTAGGTACTTACGTAGAGTGATATGGGCACCTTCGTCCGGTGGATAATTTCGTTTCACCGAGTTCACCACGGATAGAGCTATTGAATGCAGGCCCAGCTCGCGGGATTTTTGCAGGATGTTTCTGGAAATAATCCACAAGCAAACTAATCCACAATCCACACGGTGACATAGCGCTTGCACTTCATTCAATGGAATGAATGTGTTCGTGGTGTTAGTGTGAGCGAAATCACGTGAACGTTCTATTTTGGAGAGTCAGTTATTGGTTGGATTATAACTGTGATTTATAAATAGATCGTTCTATTGAGAGGCACATACGTCAATATAAATGTTACCAAAAATATTAGAGTTTCAGAGCACTTTCCATTTAAGCTGGACGTTTAAACAGATATGTTATGAAATATCAAATGATAGTTCTAATTTTGGATCTGTTTACGTTAGCACCGAAAGTTAAAAACCTCAGAGCACACTAGCTCCTCCTGAACAAAATACTGAAAACCGTAGATCGATATCTTTTCTAGTTCTGGAGAAAACTCCTTCAATGTCAACTCATCTTCCATCATTATATCAAGCAATCCAAAAAGTAAATTAACAGGTTTCTTTCGAAGGAGGTACTTACAAGTATATCAAACTGGTTTTCCTCTAATTTGGAGGCCAGACTATAGCCATCTGACCCCCCCCGGACAAGAATTCTTCAGAGAACCGTACTTTCCCCCAGATGCAGGACTTGATCCCGCATCACTTTGCAGGAGAAGTTACTTTCTGTATTGCCTAATATTTTCTATTTAGCTATAGGAAAGCGGATTCTAGTCCTCCAGTAAACAAGTCATTTATTGGATGGATTATACAGGGTGTCCTGAAACTCGACGATAAGCCATAACCCATAGGTAGGCTAGGTTATGACGGTTTTCAAAAAAATATTAGCAAATTCTACGTCATGTACTTTCAAAGTGGTAGCCATTTAAAGAGAATCATGCAAATGTGGTGTGTTTTTGATTACTGTGCCTATAAATCATTTCTTTTCTCATTGTTGTTTTGGTAGAGTGATCTTCATTAATGTCCCTACAGATTCCAATTCAAAATTTGCAAGCATGGAATTCCAGTAAATATTCGTTCTTTTGTCAAATTATGCCCTAAAAAAATAACATCAATAAATTTTGACAGTCTCTACTGAAAAAAAAAGATCCTTGATCTTGTGGCAATTGACATCAACAGTTAGCGCATTTATAGGGATTTCAAAAATGGTATAACATATTTTTTCGGAGGACCCTCGTAACCAACCCTACCTATGAGTTTTGGCTTCTCGTTGAGTTTCGGGACACCATGCATAGCTTGGATTTATAAATAAATTGCTATTGGAAGGTATTTACGTCATTATAAATGATACCCAAATTAGTTTCAGAGCACTCCCATTTAAACTAGAAGCATTAACAGATATGTTTTTGTAATGATAAATCTAATTTTGGATCTTTTCCGATCAGGTCCGACCGGCCCCGTCAGTTAAAAACCTTGCTCAAAACACGCTAGCTCCTGCTAAATAAAAGACTGAAAACCGTAGTCCGATATCTATTATAGTTTTAGAGAAAAGTAGGTGAATAGGCACGCACCTATTGTGCGTCCATCAGGTAATATATCAGGTAATCCAGAAAGTAACTTCACAGGTTAGTTTTTATGAACGTACTTACAATTATAGGAAAATAGTTATAGACAGTAAGTTCCCTACGGGCCGTGTTTGAAAGCCCTCATAATCTATTCATACTGTAATATACTGTATCTGCCAAACTAAAATTAATTATCACAACGTGAGATGAACACATGCACAGCACACTTTCGCTTGGCGGCCCGTGTTAAAAACAAGAATCAATTTAGGTAAAAAAACGTTCAAAAATAGTCATAACATTTCTCTACTTCCTGTTTATAACTATAATTGTAAATAAATTTTTAAACACAAATTTGTTAACTTCCTTTCTGGATTGTCTGATATTTTCTATAAAACCGTAAGAACTATAGGAAAACGGTTTTCAGTCCTCAATTAGCAAGTTGTGGTGTTGTGGAAGCAAGAGTTCCAGGCAAAATCAAATACTGAAACGGGTTTTCCAATATCTTCTATAGTTGTGCATGGACTGACAGACAGGAAGATCCTACAATGCCAGAAATAATCATATTGTTCACTTGTCGAAGACTAAACACGAATTTAATACTTGGTTCTGTTGACTTCAATGACTGTTTAGATCTGTACGTCATCTATTCATTCAACTTGTTTTTCGATTCGACGCTATTCAGTCCCAAAATAGAACATACGCACGTTACTCATTAATGGGCTCACTGGAACTTTGTTCCGTTTACTCCAGGACATGTGATAGGCGTGAAATAAATCAAGACTTACCTATAACATGTATGTAGCGTATTTTCAGCGGCTGTCTGATATTTCGTATTGTACTTCGGGCCTACGGTGTGAATGATGTAACGTGCTGGCAGTGCATGTCCTTGCGTAACTTTTACCTCCCCTGTGCGACATTCTATGGACATAGATACATTACATTAAATATATCAATGCATTTCTATGTATTTCGGACTTTCTATAACCTGGGCCTACATAAATGGTAATGTTCAGCATTATGCGCATGCGCATTCCATTAGAAATCATCCCCAGCAATAGTAATATCTATTGATATTTTCCTATAAATGTACATAATTAACTTTGTTACAAACCTCTGATATCCAAGCTAATTTCCTCCTTCAAACCGGAACCTGCGCGTTGGAATATCCGATCACTGACTGGATTGCAATCGTTCATCGACTCGTTCGTTGGATTGACGATGGCATCGACTTGTAGCGAGGAAATGTCCCCAGTCCTTCATAAGCACATCCAATATTATCATCATGCGCAACAGTTTAAGCAATACTGACCATAATGCGATTTTATGATTGATTTCCGTATCGTGCGGAAATGGAGGCAGCGTGTGCTTAGGCGCCTCGCCGATGTTGCTGTAATCGGTGAAGTGGGGCGCGGGCGCAACGTCGCTCCATCGCCGCAGGTTGCCAACGGAGACAATATCCTGAGCCACCCCCAACGGTTCCCGATGCATTATTATCCTCATTGTTGGTGCGCGTCAAGATAAGGGCTCGGGAACGTATAACCTGCAGGAAACAGAATCAAGTGATGAGATATTTTATAATTAGCAGTAGTGGCGGGGAAGCAGTAAAGTGCAAACGGGACGAATTGATCGTGCCCGTTCGGCGCCCTGTTTTCCACCACCAGCAGCAGCTCATGCATGTCTCACGTTTCGATAACTCGCATGGCTATGAATAGTTTATGCAGACCTATTTATCCTGTGCCCTTACCTACCTCTCACTGCTCAAGTGAGCAAACAAAGTAATTAATAGAACTGTTGAATGGAGGGAAAAACTGGAAAGTTCATTTTAGTAGGTAAGTAGCACGAAAATGCATGAATAACTGGAATTCGAACGAATTTGAACGCACAACAACACAACTGACGTAATCGAGTGTTGAAATTACGTACGCGTCAATAATTCACGACCACGTTAGCTACTGTAGACAGTAGTCTAGCCGATCTTAACCTAACCTAACAAACCTAGAAATATAACCTATCAATTCCATGAAAAACATCTGGGCCAGCGCCTGTCCAGTGAATGATAGCAGCACGTTGGTGATAGTGACTGTATCTTGTGAACTCAAAAGTAGGTCACTGTCTCATCATAAGGGATGCCCTCCGCACAGGCGCTATGTAGTCTTCTACCACTTCTTACCCTATTTAGATCCTTATTTTGCTACTCTGCTCTCTCTATCTCTCTCTACCTACTGTTACTCTTCCGATGACATAAACCTGACGTCAATAGAACTGGATAATAAATAGCTGACAGTAAAAAGGAGACAAGATGATAGCGCCTTGTTGCCAAACAGAGTTTTTAAGGTTAACTAGGCAAAAGGACTGCAAAGAAAGTTAATGAATTTGTAAAGATGAAATTTCTCGGAAGCCTAAAGTATTCTAAGAAGTTTACATTGTGGGTTTTTGCTTTGTCGTTAGTTAATGAGTTTTCAAAGATGGAATTCTATCGGTACACTAGTCTTTCATGTGGATAGATTTCCGTTTTATACATATCGTATTCCTGGGCGTATAGTGTGCACTTTGAAAATAGAAAAATCCCTTGAAAAATACAATAAATATCATTCCGTGCTCGAAAGCCTGTATAGCGATTGGAAAACCCGACCATTACTGACCAGATGAGTCCGAAAATTGAGGTGCGCACTATACACCAGGGATAGCTTGATATTGAAATTTCAAGGCCAAAAAGCAGGGTTTCATATGCGCGCCATTCCGTTGGTTCACGTGACAATGGTGTGCCAGTCTCCTAGTTCGATAGGGGAGACTTTAAAGTTTTGTTCTGGCACAGTTCATTCCCCGCCATGCATTGGAACAGTGTGCACCTTTAATTTTGTAATGTCACGCTTAGTCTGCTTGTGATTAGTTTCTATGGTTTTTTTGAAACCCCGTGCTAAAGAGGACCAAAAGAACCTTTCTTCTGCTTGCAAATAAAAAGAAAAACACTGTATACTCAATTCATCCAGGGTAGGGGACATTATCTATACTTAAAAACCACCCAAATTTGAGGAAAGTATCCTTAATATAAAAACAAATACAGTATAAACCGTTTAAAACAGTATCTGATTTAAGGGCAAACTTGACATAACGGAAAATTTGGTCTGGTCCCTCCGAGTCTCTAAACCCGCTCCGTGTATAACGGAAAAAAATGGCCAGTCCCTCAAATGCCGCTATAAACGGTTTCTACTGTATGTCTGACTTATCTGAGACATACAAGACATTATACATATTAAGCTTTCAAAAAGGAAAATTAAGTTGCCCCACCCTGTACTTATACAATGTTTCATTCCAAATTCCTTGGTTTTGTTCCCAAATTTCGATAAATGTTGAGAACCGTTTTCCAAAATGTTTTATAGTTTTATGGAGGCTCTTGTGAACCTCTATCTATCATCTGCAGCATTTCCAGTATAACCCCATATTTTGTGCTCGATTAACCGGTATATACCGGTTATAATGCGCGAAGACGTAGGAGTTATAAATTTTTATGATGAAGTTTTTAAACGATAAATATCAATGGAATACCTAAACCCGATTACGATAGTAGGTGGAGTACGACAGGCTCGGCTCATTAGTATTTCAATTTACGGAAACCCGGGAACTGAAGTTGAGAAAGTTGTAGCTAAACCGAATTTAGTAAACCATTCTCCAATATGTTTTATAATAAGTTAATAAATTCCAATAAGGAAATTAATAAAAAGACAGAACCCTTGTTAACTTTGTAGGAATGTTAAAACATTGATTCAACAACTTGGGTCACAGACATAGTGAGTCACAATCAGTGCCAAATTATAAACGTGGACCACTTGTGCGATTTCATTCATTACAAATACTTGGCACAGTACTAGCTGTTACTAGTTGATATGAAAAAGGAAAAATAGAAGCTCCCAGGTCAAAATTCATCCAATAACTTAAATTTCAAAGTCCGTGAAATTCCAACCATTAAGCAACAAGGTTATATGAGTATGATTATTGCCACAGGAACACATGGCAGCAACAGTATAATGTTACAACAGATAATGTTAATTACTAACAATAAGATAGTTTTAACAGACGAATTTGACACCAAAGTAAACTGGAAATACACATAATTGTTTAATTTAGTTAATTTAGAATCATGTATATTTTAAACTCAATGTCAATATATCCAAGTATGTAGGTAGATAACTGATTGTGAGTAACTAAGTATATACATAATGTAGGTAACTGCATAACTACCGAACTAAGTAAGCTTCTAATACGATACATACTTAAATTAATGAAGTGGAATGCAGGTAGTCAGTTTGTACCCATTAGCAATACTTCATTAGTTTGAGGTTAGAAAACATCAAGCTAGAAAATGAATATTTAGATGAAATATAAAAGCAGTTAATGCGTAATATCAGTCATTGTGTTCACTCACCATGTATGTGAACAAAGTACGAGTACATAAATACTGTGTACAAAGTAAATAAAACAAAACCGTAAATTTACTTTTAATCACACTGATAACATTATCGAAATACTGACAAAACTCCGGGCACAAAACTAAAACAGGAAGCAATAGATGAAACTGCAGGTGGAACAAGGGCAAGGTCATCAAAAGAGGGGTGCAGGAATTCAGCTCTTATCTACACTCCCCAGGCTCCCCAGGGTAGGAAGGCAGGAATAACATTCCTAACAATACTGCCCACACCTATTTTAGTACATTAGTCATCTGTAACCATGTCTAGTTATTTATCTCCTTATCTACTACACCATCAGTAGCATAGGAGTATGTATACGAATTTGAATAGAAATAGAAAATACATGATAAATAAAATGCGTTACCGTTCCACCGACGATCGCACCTGCGGTCACCACCCGAGGAAGAAACACAAAACGGCAGACACGCGGATTTAGTGCGGCATTACTGGTCCATCCACTCGCGTCGCACTCACACCGCTGATGGTCACCAACCACGGCCCCGGACTATCCACGATCCACACCTATCTCGGCCGCGCCACACCGAGCATCACGCAGAACGCACCGATGAGGAAACGGTTCTTTGTGCGCATCGTGCGCATGTTGCTGCTTCGTTTGTCCTCCATCGCACAGCTGTGGCGCTGGCGTACAGCGCGCTAGGGTTACAAGCTAACTACTTCAATCGTAATCTTAAACAAATGAAATTCTAGTTTAAATTGTATCTATAGAAACATTTGTAAAACAATGGAATTATTTCTGTATTTAGTTTTATGAATCATATATAGTGCTATTAATCATGATCAAATGGATCATTCCTGTTTATTGGAATATAAAATTTAAACAATTGTTCGTCGAATGAAATCGATAGTACGTTTCGTACATATGCTTGCGATCTTATGCAGCAGTTCGTAGGTATGTAGAAGGAGTTTGCAGGTAAACAACACAACGAACGCCGCTCTATACTCAACTTGTTTAAGTTATTGAGAGAAGTTACAAATGTAGTATAGATAATGAATATATTTTTGTTCGGTATTCTATCACTAGGGGGCGTATGATATGGTATTATTCAAGATTTCCTACTGAATTTAGTAGATGAGATGGATGAGGTGTTCGCAATTCTATACTGTACGTCTGTTTGTTTGTGTTACAGATTTTGCTTTATTTGTGTCTCCCAATTGCCTTGCCTGGTCAAAAACTGCTACGAGCAAGTTGGTGTCGATAAGTTCAATTTGTGAGAAATGAGAGAAACATTGAACGAGTAAATTTAAAGCAAAATCTGTCATAGAAACGAACAGACCATCATTTCTTTAACTGCTGTCAACTTGCTCGTACTAGTTTCTGACCAGATAAACGAACACACATAGTAATACGTAGAAAAAGTTGGCAGAAATATAATACAAACAGATCGCCTATTTCAACTCGCACAATTCATTTAAATTATAAGGCTGTGCAACTTGATGATAGCATTGGATAATTTACATTTCTGTATCACTGGAGTATTTAAGTTTGAGTTTGATTTTATGCATTGCGTTGTAATTTCTTCCTCCCCAAAAATTAAGATTTAGTTCTGTTCGTTCCTTCGTTTGTTCGATTTGTTTACCCTCCACGTCTTGTGCAAGTGGCAGCAGCCTCATTCATAGAAGTTAATTTATAAGTATATTGTATAATTTATAAGTATATTGAATTTTAGTTTAGTTCTTTATTACTAATTAATGTCACCACTTTATATCACTTTAGAAAATTTCATTTTCAAATACATTTAATAATATTGTAGGCAATAACGCAGTGGACGCCGCTGTATCTAAACTCGTTTAAGTTATTGATAGATTGATGATGTAAATATTGAGTTTTAGTTTGATACGCTATTACTAGAGGTCGCTAGTGCATTATTATTTCTTCTGAATTTCAAAATAAAAACTCCAAATCCAAATTATTAGGTCTGTTTCTTTGATGATTGGTGTAGCACTGGTGCTGCATTCTCTACATTTCTCCATTTCTTTGAAAGTGGGTGCTGTACTGGTATTGGTTGATTTAGTTCTGCTCTAGTGCTACATTTCCTACAGCCTCCCTCCAAAAATAACTTCTTAAGTATGACACGAATGTCACCAACTTGTTTCTTTGATTGTTGTTTGATTTGCAGTATCTTAGCTACACAATCAAGTAGGATCGGCACCATTCAAAAAGCTATAGATGATGCAAATATTGAGTTGTATTTTGGTATTGTGTCACTAGAGGTCGCTAGCTCGTAATGTCTCTTCTGAATTTCAAAATGAAAACACTAAATCCAAAATATTGTAGATAGAAAATTTTAATTTAGCTGCTCCTAATTGAGAAAACACTGGTGTATTCATTAACAGATATAAATAGAGCAAGAAATATCAGGTAATTTGAGTGCATTGAGTGGCAAAAGTAAAAGTAAGCTACCCGCAAACGTAGTAGCAATGTGAACAATATTAGGTGTCGAAGAGGACGTTGTTGAATTGGTAGAATTAATCTTGTCGGTTGCTGGCTGTTACAGTTCGTTCAGTTGGTTCAGTTACAGGAGGTTAACCTCGCGGACACTCGACGACCATGAGATTTCCTCTCACCTGTCCTGTCGCCTAATATGTTATCTTTCATTCTTGCGGGAGTTGGAGTGGTTCAAGACACATTTGCCCATAATATCAAATAAATACATATCATAAAAACAATTGACTTCAAAAATGCATCTATACTGAAAACCCTCTAATGTGGACATCGAAGGGAGTTTATGTCAGAAAATATATTTGCTTCTATAAATAGAAACTGGAAAATGCTGTGTGCGCATGTATTTTGTCTACAGTCGGTTATTTATTGAACCGAACGTCCATTCACTTGCAAATACGACTAGTCCGTATGTATGTAGGTCCTGCAGCTTTTGGATTCAATGCGCAGCGCACATTTCTTGCCAACTTGCTTACTTTCTATCTGACCTATGGCCCATTCGGCCATTTGAAAGAATCGTCTTCTTTCTGTATTACGTAAGAGACCCTCTTTCACCGCATAGGTCGTTAGTCGTTAGCTGCTAAAGTTACTAGATTACCTATGATTGCGTGCGCAGTGTCTACAAAAAAAGGTAAACGCTGTCGTTCGTTTAAAAATATGACTAAAAGAGACTGTTTGACTCTTGCACCGTTAGTAAGCACTTTATTGCTTCATTAACTTGACCAAATTTGTCCGTTGGGTTTTAACGCAATGCGAAACAATGATTGCGTGCAATGCGTGATGATTCATGGATTCTTTTACTGTTTTACACTACATAATTAGCGGGCTTTATTTCTTTGGTATTACTTATTGCTTATTACTTATTACTTAATGAAATTTTAATTGCTTATTTCACAATGCGCATAACTCGAGATTTTTATTGTTTGACGTATACATACGTACATGTATTTATACATAAGTGGAAACACTAATTTAGTATTGGAATGCAAATGTAAAACGTGAAACGTAAAACGTAAAATGTAAAAAGCAAAATACAAAAGGAAAAATCTACATTGTATAATGTAAAAAGTAAAACATAAACTGTAAAATGTGAAAGAAATGTAAAGTACAAAAAGTAAAAATAAAGATAAGAACATGCAAAATATTTACCTGTTCGTGCGCCGCGTATTTTAAATTCGCTTTATCTTTGTTTTTAGTGTAGACAGAGGTCAAAATATTTCTAGGTACTTCACAGTAACATAAAAGATTTCAGTTAATATTAATCCCATAAAACAAAAAGTATGAATATACCCTCAGAAACAACTTACTGCAAAGTGCCAAGTTCTTCCAGTAAATCTTCCAGTAAAAATTAAATTGAAATTAATTTTGCATACCTACATATGCAATTGCATAT
>JAODVP010092841.1:0-11913 GCA_025400035.1 Tetradonia laticeps
ATTTGGCATGAAGATTTGTACAGCTGTAAAGTAATTAATGTATTTTTTTGAAAATGTTAAATTATGTACTGTTTCAAAAAAAATGCCTCATTAAACTTTGACTTTAATTTTGAGGTCATAATTATTACTAAAACTTGCCATTCTTCATACCCCTGTAAAGAGCAGGAAAAGAACTTCAAAATGCCACCATTCGCAGATATCTGGAGAAAATAGGTTAGCGTCTAGAGCCATGTAAATATTTGCGGTTGCGGGTTTTTCGCGCGTTGTTGAAAACTTTACTTAGCTATATTTTCAAAACTATTACAGAGAAAAAATTGTAACTTTGTATTTTCATTTATCTCGGCATCAATAATAAGTGTGCCAAATTTTATTCAAATCAAAATGGTTGAGGTAAAATTTTAATTCACAGTGTCTCGGGTTGACGTGGAATGATCTAAAAATTAATTTTCATCCATTAAACAGATCGGTGCAATTCGATTCTAGTTCGGATCCTAGAGTATAAAATAAAATTCTACTGGAAATATTTCAAGCGTGGCAGTACACAAATATTGATAAACTTGATTGATAAACTAATCGTGTGCAAAAATCCAAGTAATATTCGTGTACACTATTTGAACAATTATAACTTGGCAATTGATAAGTCGTATGACGTCAATGGTAATTTGCATTAAAATAATTGTAGTTCAAGGATATTATTAAATGATTATGAAATTTCTGAAATATCATATGTTTCAATGAAAAAGTAAAATCCCTCATAATTATCATACAATGTATTACGCTTGTTAGCACGGCGACGTATTGATCAGCAGTGCAAGCATGGAGATTCGGGATCAAATTTGCATTGGCCACGAAGATTCGCAGAGGGTTGGATTGATCGCGGAGATACTTTTAGTTGGCCTTCACTATCTCCAAGCCTCACATCATACAAACACACGCAGGAAACAAGAGAGCAAAGTGTGCTTATTTTAGACACAGTTGATAACGACGAAATGTATGAGGGTCAATGATGGCATTTTTGTAAACCTTTACAGGAATGTTATTAATTAAAATGTAATGTAGCAAATTTTGTAATATCGCTATTACTTTCAAATAAAAGATGATCGGATAACAACATTTGAGTTTTTTTGAATTACTTTCACATACATCAAACGAATGTCACCAATAACCAAAAAATTCCTCATTTGTCGAAATTTCTATGATGGCCAGATGATGTAAATCAACTTGAAACTCTAATAAATAAACAATGAGAAGTTATAATTTAATATTATTATGACTACGTACTATGATAATGCAACAAATGAAAATCAATTTCCTTTATCAGTTTGGCATTGGTTTACATTCCATGTATATATTGTAAATGTGAACAATGACAATAATGGCAATAAAAAGTTGAATTTTAGATAATGTTATAGCAATTCTATAACTCTTAGTGCGATTTTCATTTTCAATTTTACATTGGTAATTATTAAATTCTGAAAAACCAAACATTTTATTGTTTCTTAAATTTACAAGATATTACCAGAGGAACAATAATAAGATTGAAAGTAGTTTTGGAGGTACATTTTACATTATAATTAATGAAATTTCATACTCCAATATTAATTGGGTTCAAATGATTAATGAAAAGATATCCTTTGACTAGGAATCGAACCGCAGTCGACTATATTGGTGCTATAGGGCACTAACCTTTGAACTATCACAGATTTATAATTTCGAACACATTCAGCTTAGTGGTGACAATTAAGTAGTGAGATCTATTCTAAAATGAATATAAATTTTGTTATGAAAATTTCAAAATCAATATTTTCCCAAAAAATTTTATATCGGAATTATGCAATCCGAGAAATCACTCCCAAAGTAGACGTTCATAAATAAAACTCAAAGAGGTCCAATAGTCGAAATAATAAGAAATTCTCTAAATATTGGAACCTTTATTATTCTTTACTACTTATTAAAAAGATACTATTCCATTTTGGCAATAAATCCAGGCAGCGCTTCCTAAATTTCTGAACCGCGCCGCCCAAAGTATTTTTCACAAGCCTAAAGATTACGGCGGAAATGCACAATAATAAGCATGAAAACATAATTTGTTTTCATAATAGGAAGGCAACGTAAATTTTGGATTCTCGCAGTTGGTTTTCATTATTAAACGTTCATTTTGTTGAGACGGGTGTTATTTTAATGACAAGTTCTGCGTCGACCCTGCAACACTTAATTTTTGGAAAATATTGCAGAGATTTATGCAGGGTACTATTTGTTGCTGTTTAGTACGAGAAGTTAATTTACACTTTTTGCTTTTAGTTGGTTGGTTGGCTGCAATAAATAAGCGCAACTGCTACCAGCCATACTGCGGTCTCTGTTATTAATACATACTCAAGCACTAACGAAATATTGAGCAATAATTTCCTAATCTGAGGTTAAACTTGCTTCATTAATCGCGTTAGACTTCATTTTTCAGAAATTGTTATTAATTATATATTGTGATTTAAATACAGTGAAATTTAGCCTAAGCAAAAAGCCACAAATATTTTCCACATGGGTTGCAATAGCTGGTGTGAATACCCACCCGCAGAAGTATTGCGCCAGTTTGCAAAACAACGTGCCGCAAGAATGCATCGTGTACTAGCACCATTAGGTCGATAAATAATATCGAATTAGGAGCTGTGTACAAAGCGGATTAGAATTTATTGAATGAAATTTCTAATTTGCAATGGCAGTGCTACTAACCATACGTCGGATTATCATTTGTGGTTTATGAAATTATGACCTAATAGTAATATAGCAGTACTATATTCCTGGATTGAAAAAGCACATGGCTTACGTGAATTCTGTAACTTGTAAATTACGGAAGTTCTTGATTTTGGAAAAGCAGCGAAACACCGTATTCGCGAATACGTATTCGAATATTCCATTACTTTGTATCGCATAAAGTTCCGCTCTCTCGTTATAATCAAATGTAAGACCAGCATTGATGTGGCCATGTTTCCAACTTGTTTACCGGTTGTCTTACATGCTTGGCCTCGTTAGCTAAATAATTTTCTTTCACTTCCATTAACATTTAATAATGCATTATGCCACTTTGCCAAGAATTTGGAAGTTTGGACTGAATAAGTGGCCCGCGGTACTTCTAATTCAAAGGTGGCATGAAAAACACGTAGAACCGCATGGATGCACGAGATATATACTTAAACTTGGCAGAAAATATTCAACGTGATACGTAAGTACTAACTTACGTTTCTCGTCGCGATTGGTATATCCAACATGATTAATATTTACAATTTCCTTTCAGTTCCGGAAAGGATTTTTCTTTTTAATGTACGAAAATCAAGTTATTTAGGACGAAAGTTGTCAAAATGAGGATTTTGAAGGTTTTTTCAAACGCTAAAAATTCATAGTTGTTTAGGCAGCGCTTATTCATGTGTGTACTGAATTGAAGCGCATACTGAGTTTAATTGCGATAATTAGAAAATAAATTATAAAAAGTTGGAATTTCGTACAGAATATGACATCTGTGCGAAATTTCAATTCGCGCTCTGTCACATTAATAAAACCCATATATGTTTCTCTCCCTTACAGTTATGGTGACTGAACAAAGTTACATTTTTTACCATTTATTTTAAAGCTACCGCTGTAACATTCAGAATTCACTCCAATTTCGTACACACATGTTCACCTACCGAACACTTTTGAATTTTTACCACGCACTGAGGTTAATGGAGCAAGAGATATAAAGCTTGAAAATTTTAGCCTTAAATACCTCTTTTTTTCGTACATTAAAAAGAAAAACCCTTTGAATTCAGGTGAGAAAATTACATAAGTTACGTGTTAGTTTCCTTGTGTGGTAATTTACTGTTGACTAGTGATAATTACAAACGTTTGTGCACATTTTGTTTCAACAGATAATGCCACTTTTCGCATAAAACCCACTAAACATAAATACCTGGCAACGTACGAACACGCAATTGTTTCAAATTTAAAATATATCAAACTATGAGATTAAATGAAAATCCGAATACACTCTAAAGCGAAATGAACCAAACCGCCACCGCAGTCACGAACACACACGCTCACGTGTAACGTGGTAATAAAATTGTTAAGTTAATAAATCCACGCAATGAAAATCACGTAACACTCCACGCTCCAGTGCGCAAATGGAAAATTCATTATTGGAACGAGAACAGGAGGCTGGATTGCTAAAATTGATGACGATCCCATATTAAAATGCTAGCACAAATTAAATTTAATGGGCCAATTTTTGGATCTTTGTTATGACATGAGTATATTAATTTAATATCGTTTTTTTCTGTTTCTCGGTTCAACTATCTGTGCAGTTGCTACGATTGATGCACTTTTAATCGGAATCACTATTGATCAGAATGAAAAATTATACAAACATATTTAACAATATTAGGTAATATAAATATAAGAATGTAATAATACTAAACAGGAAGTTCCGGTAATCAATATATTATTTATATTGAAGTTAAACATATGCACGTAGGGGAGACTGGGTACTGTTGAAACAATTGCACTTATATCATTCATACCTTTGCTATTTCTTATTCAAACAATATAAAACATGAAGTATATGAAACAAGATGCATTTATCTGTCAATGAGGTATGTGAGTTTAGTTGTAATTGTAATATTTTTACAATAGTACTATTTAAACAAAAAAAAAACAAAAAAAAACAGGTTCATTACAACCGTTCTAATTGAAACACATGAACTGAATATATAAAACGTATTTTAATAGCGGTAGAATATTGAAAAAAAACTAATTAAATACATATACAGGGTGAAGCAGAACTCAACCAACAAACTTTCAGAAGATGATAAGCGAAGGTTTATGAGTATTTTGATATAGGGAAAGTATGGTCTCCGATGGTGTTTTGATTAGTTATTTTGTCTTCTTGTTCTGTAATTGCACAATTATACAAAATTAAAAAATTTGAATGAAAGTATAATAACTTATAACCTCTGTTACGAACCATCAAGGTTTCAGGTATCAATATACTGAAAGTTTATTGCTTGAGTTCTAACTCGCCCGGCATGTTACACCAAATTGTATTTATTTTGTTATGGGGATTATATCTATTAACACAATTTTCCACAATTGATTTATCTTGCTTCCGAATGTATCGGTGGTAATATTTCTTCGCCGATTTTCTGAAGGAATTCGCTGCCTTAACCCCTTTATAAGCCTCACTAAAGTTGAACAGGGATATTTGTGCTCTCTCGGTTTTCCTTACGTATACTCGTAAAAAACGAAATTATATAGTGTTTCAACCGTCGCCACTAAAACCGCTTCAACTGTACCCAAGGTGTACATTAAATCAAAATCCTTTATAATTTATATTACAACAATGAGATGTAGAAATTAGTCTCGGTGTATTATTCTGCAAGGTGCCATGTTAGGCACAAACACACAAACAAAAACATCCCTACAATACAAACGTAAGAAATCGAAAAATACTTGTAAGTGGAATGACAAAACGTACTCTAGATATCATCTAACGTTCTTTTTTCTTTGCTGTTTTATAATTCCTATTTTTAACTGGATTTCCCCAGGGTCATGTCCGTGTTATCGCTTCTGCATTAGTGGCAAAGTTTGACTTGTCCTAAAGTTCCACCTTAGTGATGCGCAACGCGGGCAAAGTATGACAGCGTTGCCATTGAACCTATCTATGCCGTTATAATCAGTTTTATACAGGTGAGCTGGGGGAACCCTTGATTGGGCAAAAACACACACTTGCAAGCGATTAGAAAACAATGGTATAAAAATATAATAAATAATAATCAAAGCAAGTAATTATAGCCTTGTTGGTATAGTGCTGACCATGCGGTGCGCACCAATGCGATACCTGCCTGGAAGTAACAGCTGGCGAAACATGTGCTCTTGGCATTCCAGGGATATACGAAAGCCCATGGTCAGGCGATGCCACGAGATAAGTATGTATGATAATAGCGATGCGAGATCCTACAGTTCTATTCTGCATGGACAGTTAGTAATGTGGCTGACGGTAGGGAATAGGGTATGCAAATGTTGGGAAATTAAATCCTGTGATATGCAATTTTCTCCTGAATCACCGGCGTTGTGGCCTCAAGGTTAAACGAAGTTAAACAACTTACTGCAACTTCCAAACCATGCAATATTTAAATTCAATTAAAGTAGAATTGCGTCGTCTCCCGTAGTTGGCATGAAATAAACAGTATGTTCCAAACAGTTTAGATATATGCTTCCCATAAATGTGTTTGATTGTATAATTTTTAACAATGGAGTACAACATCCTTTACTGCGTAAATGGATCCGTATCAAATAGAGGATCAAGAAATTGACCATTGAGATAATACAAATCGAAAGACTTCGCAAGTCGCGGCCCATTGCAGTGAAAAATTTGGTAACCGGATATTTGGACAAGAAATGGAAGTCTTTAGGGACATCACAGAATAATAATTGCTTTATATTGCGGCTTATATTTTTTTCGCATAAAGATCATATTGGGTGCACGTCTCTACATCTTGCAAGATGCTTTGCCGAGAGTATTCAGCAAAGTGGCGCCCATATAGTAAACCTAACCAGTGTCGAATCCACGAGTCCACGACTAGCTAGCTGGCAATGGGGTGTTTGATTCCGCTATCTACTTTCACTGTAATTGCTACGGTTGGCGCTAACAGTGTAACGTAACAAAATTTGAAAACCATTGTGACGGTTTGGCTGCATCGTAGGCCACCCTGACTACACCTCGCGGAATCTTCAGTGCGCATCTTGCACTTGATTCTCGCGCATTTGTGATAAGCGTAAATCTAGCCTCGCGTATCACCAGACACGGCTAGTCACTTCCTTTACCATCTGCGTTTCGAAATATGCACATCAGAGAACGTGCTTGTAGTTATGAGTTATTCAATTCATTTTGTGTGCCTGGCCTGCCGTTCAGGTATGTTCTTAAAGGCCGCAGTTAATTTCTTGTTTAATTGTATTTATTCAGATTTTTGTGCATTTCGTCATTGTATTTGTAAGAATAAAAGCAACTGTGGACTTCTACATTTAATTACACACTGACCTATCATACATGTTTTGTCACACCATCCGCCATGTTTATTTTTGACTTAAACAGTGTCATTATGATGAACGGGCATAATTACATATTTTTAGTGATGTTGATATTCAAGAAAATTAATTAAAACACTCGAACACTTTCTTTTTGCATTACAGAAAAAAGGATATCTAAATTTCGAATTAATGAAATATTACATTGTTTGTAGGGATAGTGAAATAATTATATTATCTGCATGTAACTTAAACATTACACAAACTCAATGCATATGGAATAAATGCATCAACAATACCAGTTGTAATAATATGCAATCATGCAAGCATTAATTTTCATACATCAATAAGAATCACTTTTGTTTACAAACTAAATAAAAGAAATTATTGACCCTATGCAGATATGTACGCGTGTACCATGAGATTACAAGAGGGTTTATGAATTGTTAGCAATTAGGTTTCTCCCAAGCTATGCGACTTTTCAGATCAATAATTCGGTGGATTTTCATGTAGTCAGCTCTTAGCATTAGGATATAGCAGCAGCATTTAGGTAGATTTTGTTATACATTTCGGTGATCATAGATTAGCCTACACTGCTTGTGGCGAATTGTGAAATTTACTTTGCATATTCCACGTAACGTACCACAACTCTCGGTTAATAGTCAAAAACGCGTTTACATAGGCATATCAGACAATGGGCCGCGGATTCTTTTGAAAATTTAATAAAGATTTGATGTAGTTTTGAATTTTTCTCGAGACTGATATTGTTTCATGATAATTTTCAACAACAACAAACTGACAACGCGGAGAAACACCCGAAAAAACGATATTTTAAGTATGACGTGGCTGTACTGCCAATTGTACGATTCGAACTCATTGCGACACACTTGGCACTTCTCAAAAATCTCAAAAGTGAAAACGGAATGTTTGAAGCCTTTTCAGTCATTTTTACTCACTCCTAGATGATTTGGGAAAAATAGAGTTGCAGCTAGTTTTGAGTGAAATTAATTTGATGGATCTATATTAATCTATCTTTATATCTACAATAAAGCAGGTATAAATGCTTCAAAATGAACCTATATGGCTGTCTCCTTATTTATTAAATTATAATTTACTATTAATTCTAAAAATTAAATTTATTAAAGTAATTCCTTAGCTAATAAAACATACAATCTAAAAAAAAAATAGAACGATAAAATTAAGAGTAAATGAACACATTCGATGTATTTTAAATATAAGTTCCAATGATTCAAATTTCGTTTTTCATATTTTGAGGAATGATCATAAATTTAATAAAAATTCTTATAAAACTATACATAAAAACGTTCAAAATTCAAATCGTATACATTTAACAGTATTGAAATTGCTTTACCTGAAATTAACAATATTCCATTGATGAATGAACAATTAGTAGTAGACACATTTTCCATCACCAGATAGGTAGTTTTGATCCTGCATCTGTATGCTGGCGCGTACCAATGTGCCACGGCGGCCACGTATAGTTTTCATTTACTTCTTTTAGAACAATCGATAAATATGTTGATCGACTATTTAGACTAAACAAGTAAGCAAACAATTTTTTTGTGCTACGAATCAATTATTGACTCAGGTATATTTTTTTTTAGATAAGAACAGTTATTGACGAATGCAAATACAGTAGTGCCCGATGCCTCCACCATGTAAGCGCGTTAAAATAAGCACTTAAAGAGCTGACCTGTTGGATAAAATACATGTTAAGACAGTGATCGCAAACAAACAAAATCCATGCTTTAAACGAAAACCGTTCTATTAACGCGGTCTTGTCAGATGTACATTCTCTACATTCGTATATAGCATATGCTGTAATTCATCCTTCGGCCAGCATCCGTCTATGTCAGTGCAGACATAGCCTCCGCATATATACTCACTAATCTAGCGCTTCCCGGAAATCATACTTTCTTCAGTAGTTCCGCGTTTTATCTGTAATCACCCATAAAATGTTAGTGAATTCAATATAAATATTATTACAGTGCATATCTTGAATAGCGTTATTTTGAACGGAATAAAATTGCTCCTAATATAAAATATCAACATCACCATACCCCAGCAGTAAAATATACAATGCACGCATATTACAAAAGCGAAGAAAATTGAATATATCATCCCTGTGGGGTGGAAACCGGAGAATGTGTAGACGCGCACTATTGCTAACGGGCGCAACCACGTTTCTGATACGTACCAATATCGACGGCGGTAAATAATTAGTCAGCACGATTTGTGCAGCGGACGTAAAATTCCAAATATATAGCTTTTGAAGTAGAAAAGCGCAATGCACGGCGGCAGCGGATGTGGCGGCATAAGGTGCGAGAGTTTCACGCCACTACTAAATATCTCTGAATGCCTATATGTGAATACAAATGGTCACGCATGCAAGTGAAGTGTTGCTTCCTGTTTGCCGCCTCCGCATTTCCGCTTCGCTTCAGACCGTTTCGTCTCACCAGATCGCAGGCGCTGATAAAGCTTGCATGATCGCATGCAACTAGTTGTCAATGTGTTATTATTCATACGGTGGCATCCGGCATGGTGCGAGTAGTAATAGCAATAGTAATAATTTCGCAACGCACGGCATATTTTTTACTTATATGAAAGAAAAAGCTTTCTTTTGGCATTTTAAAACTTACCGACATTTGCAAATAATTTGATATGTATTGTTTTTCAAATTAATAAAATATATACGTCTGAAAGATTTAAGCAAGTGACTAAAGTAATATATTTCTCATTCTCCTTCACATCTTCTCAGAAGAGAAGACTTGGATAACAATCGCGTAACAAAGATGTTTCTCCCTCCCGCAGTGTCCCGTTGAACTCTAACGCCATTAATGAAATAGTTAAAATCCAGATAACCCGACAAGGAATGCCAACCACGCTCAACTTGAAAAATATTGCTGCGCATTTAGTTAATGTTAGAGCATTAATAACAGAAGTTTTAACATGGCGCGGGGTTGCACCACCTATACTTATTTATGACGATCTTTACATTTTATTATGTTAAGGCAAGAAACCAACAAAAGTGTTAATTAAGATTGTCAATATATGAACACAACAAGGATTAGGTAACTAGATAATTGCATATCCGAAAAGAGAAAAATTAACATTATAATTACTTATCTTAGTAGTTATGTAATCCATTATATTTATTTTTCTTTTAATATCCAACTACTTTCGATCTTATTACGATCTTCTTCAGGGATTTATTTTTGAGTCACTCAACAGACGGCAGATTCGTAATATTTCTGAGCACTAACTCAATAATTGCTTAGGATTTATTAACTATTTTATATTTCTTGAATAGAATAAGTATTTCTATAGTATTTTTAACGCTAGTGAGCGCGGTGCTCCCAAAAACAATTAAATTGTCACATAAATGAACATGCCGGAGTTCGGCCTCGCCGAAATCACCTGAATCATGGGTGGACATGCAACCTGACATACGGGTGCGTCAGTCTCATATAATTCTACATATAAAGCACATACTTTGCATTAATTAATTCTGAAAAAAATGGAGTCATATCTGAATCTATTTTTTTCACAAAATATTCTACAATTTTTCTGAATCTAAATCATTTGATCCGGCGCGTTTCAGTCGCTCCCTTAAAATAAACAGTGTAATTTGAACATAATTAATATTGGACTATGAAATTTCATTAATTATAATGTAAAAAATGTTCCTTTAAAACTAATTTCAATCTTAAATCAGAGAAAAATTTTGCGAATATATTAATTAGCCAAAGAGTACCAAACAACTGTTCGAGTAAGCATCTACGCAAAATGAATGATTTATGAAAATCGATATGGGTAATAAAAAATTAAAATTTAATTTGGATTGTTGGATCTATATTTTCGCATCCATGTAAATGATTAAAGAATTTTCTTTGTAATTGGTAACCAGTACTCAAATCTGGTCGATAATGTTACTTATTAATGCAAATATGTTATATATTTGGACTCTTGGAGGCCTTTCTATTTTAATTGTCAATGTCAACCCTGGAAATCATTCCGTGATTAAACTCAGAACGAAAACTTTACGAAGAATTTGTTCTTCAAGATATAATAAGTAATAATGGTTGTCATTCTGGTTCCAAATTATCTTCCTATATTTTGGACAGCAGGAAGCACTTGATAAACGGTAAAAAGAAAAACTCACTTAAACGCGAATTTAAGTTAAAGTTAGAAGCGACTTTAATACCAACTATCACCCCTGCCACACAATGATTTCCCAAATTTATTTAAAAATTTATTGGCAGCAACATCGTTGTGATGTTGTCTCGACAGAAGCGTCCGATTTCAAAGTAGCTGTAAATGCAGTTGGCAGTGTCGCCTCCTCGTTCTACTGGTGCTACGGATACTCCCAGGCACCTTGCACCTATCGAAACGTCCCCAGTTTTAGCAGTGGGGTTGGAGAAGTAGCAGCTCTCAAAATATCTGGGAGACCATTCGCTGTGCTTTAAGGGCAATTATTTTAGCGCAATCATTTTTTTTTGTCGAAATTTTAACGGTTTTGTGAAAAATCCCGAAATAATTCAATTGGTTATAAATGATGGCCAGTTAGGATGTGTTTTACTTACTAAGATCGTTAATCATCTCCCTTATTACTAGAGCCCGGAATATATGCAAGCGAAAACATCCAAAATATGCGCATATTTATGCAAACTTACTATCATATTTATGCATGATTTATGCATTAAAAACAAAAAATATGCTGAAAATATGCACCGAAATTTCCAAAATTATAGGTAAATAGATTTAAAATAATTTAACAATAATTAAACAATTAATCATTTTACGCATTATTTATTAAAATTAAAAAAACAATTTATAATTACA
>JAODVP010092852.1:0-11906 GCA_025400035.1 Tetradonia laticeps
TACTGATTTCTATATTCCTACTTTTTAATTGTAAATTTTATGTATGTATTAAGTAAGTAAGTATTTATTAATTGAACATAGTATACCTACATATGTATTAATTTTCGTATGTATATGAATAGGCAAATATAAATTGTAGTGCGGTTTATTCAAAAGGTAAAGAGAACATAATATTTAGAAAGTATGAAAACATAACATTGAAAACTTGCCTGTACGGTTATAGCGTCACTATTTTTACGGTCCCTTTGATGACCTAACCTAACCGAGATCTACTGTACATATAATATCGTACTTCGTAATCCCACGATGTTTAAATATTATTCTCACAGATATTCAAAATCAATAGAATTAATTACTTTGTACTGTATAGGTTTAGTGGTTATAGGTTTAATGAACCAACATTAAAATGGAAAATAATGCGTAAGTTATTAATTTTCAAATGAAAATTTTGTTTCACTTAATTAACTGGCTCAATTTATTCAAAACTCATTCCGCAAAAAACGATATTTATCAGGTTTAAGGAATTTCCTAAACCGTGGCTCGTGTATAATTTATTTACCCAATACCGTTGTAAATAACTTGTACTTTTTATTGCTACTCCAGTGATTAACGTGCCCATTTCGTTGCAGATATTACAATGTCCATCAATCACGGGAGCGAACAACGCGGCTAATAAATGTAGCAGAGCCTGCAACGAGCAATCCATCCATCATTGGCAGCCGGACACATCCTAGTGGACTAATACTGTGAGTGGTTTATTTTGAATATTAGAGGGGTTTTCGAGCGCACGATGCATGTTTTGCTAATTGTTATATTTCACTATGAAATTGAAAACGCGGTAAACAAATAAATACACACAGAGCTCTGATTGAATTTCAGCGGAATGTTATTTTCAGTTGTGTAAACAACTGTTTCGCATTACTGCCCATCGGCACTGATGCAGCAGTTGCACGTTAATAAAAATGTGGGAAATTGGGAAATTATTGTGTTGTGAACTTGAATAATGATAATCATTGAGTAAATACTATATGATGGTTTGCTTACTTTTTGTGGTGTGTTTGGGTAATTACGTAGATAAATGTTTGTTACCATTACCCAAGCTCTAGTTTTATGTACATTTAATTTATGAACCGTAGTAGATAACATAATGGTTACTATCCATAAATAATATTTATTATTTTAATGGAGAATTCCATAAAAAATATTTTTGTTCTTCAGAGTGACTCGACATTGCCCTAATAAATTCAGAAAAAATATTTAATTGATTAATTAAATTAAAATTAACATCATTTGTGTAATTAAGAAAATGAAGTTTTAATTACTGCAATAAAACTTTTCGAACGCCAAATTATATTCTGATAGATAATAATATTCCTTTGTTATAAGTTGCCAAGTAATAAAATGTCGAACACCTTGTAAGGCTTTCCTATTATCGTACGCTGTACAGCAGCAATAATTCAAATTAATATGCGAGCGGCGTGCTGCGTTGCGCAATAACGCGGAGCGGAAAGTCGACGGCGGCGGCGGTGGCGGCGATGGCGGCGACCGCATAAATAAGTACACGATGGAAAAACACGCCTGGCCTCTAATAAACTCTGATACCCGCTGCTGTGGCCACCCTCGATGCTACCTCCCCGCTTCGTTATCATTCATTGCGTAATATTCAAGTTTAAATTGAATTTTGCCTCAGCCGCCACGGTCAGAGCGCGCAGCAAGCGGCAGGACGCCATCGGAATGAAGGAATAAACCCAACGAATAAGGGCGCTGTGTAGCCGGCTGTAACTTGGCTGAAGTTGCCGACGTGTAAGTTTCCACGCTCTGCTGAGGGCCGTTGATGTCGCGTGGAAAAAGTGTAGGGTGGAACGTCAGGATTTATTAGATTAAAATCAATCAGGAGTGAATCGAGTTAGGCAGTACGCGCACGTGGGCAATCAGTTTCGTTAATGGGATAGGATAATTTGGGATTTCGTGAGCTTGAGATAAAGTTTTTACGCGATAAATGTTTTTTCTTTGCTGTGGAAAAAGTTGGAGTAGTTGCGAGTTTCTTTCCGACGAGTAACAAAAATGCGGATGTCGGATGATCGCAAGGTACATAGCCGTAGGAAAAGTAAGGAATTCCCACAGTTCCCACACATTCAAAGAGAAAACACGCGTGTGTACTTGCATGGTTCTGACAGTCGAAGTGGAATTTATTTGCGTTTGTTTTCGACAAAGTCGTTCGTTTAAAACCAAGGTA
The DNA here is from genome assembly GCA_025400035.1 of Tetradonia laticeps. Lineage (NCBI taxonomy): Eukaryota > Metazoa > Arthropoda > Insecta > Coleoptera > Staphylinidae > Tetradonia > Tetradonia laticeps. Next base: position 2,237 of record JAODVP010092852.1, read on the forward strand.
GGTATCGGAAAAAGTTGAAAAAAGTGGAAGACGCTTGGAGCATAGCTCGATTTATGCTTTGTACTTTGGTTTGCGTTGCAGCTGCAATATTTCCTGAGCGTCCCTCCGGGACAAATTTATTTAATGCAAGAAATAGTTTTATTTATTACTTTGTTTTGTGGTCGCATATTGGAGTTACTTTCAAATTATGGATACGAATAGAATAGGTGAGAATTGACCTCTAGCACAATGAGCTTGCATCTTGTGGAGACATTTCCTGCAAAGCAACGTAGAAGGCAGTGGAATGTAAACAAGGCAAGCGGACAAATCTTAGCTATTACTGTCTTCGTAAATCTCTAGATGCTAGTTGGGACATAATGGGGATTCATCTCAATTGTTGAGCTTTGTTGTATTTGTACTATCTATGAGATTCGTAAATTATTCCGACGACGTGAAGGGAAACAATGATATGTTAATGATACGAGTTGCGGGAATAAATGTCGGTAATCACTCCTAAAGTAAACATATGTTAAGCAGACCTACTAAGTAAACTTTATCATCTCCCAAATTCGTGTTCTTGTCAATATCACTTGCCCCTATCCCACCCGGCCCATCACACTAAGCTGCGGTTGTTGTCGGACGATTAGAATCTAGTTAGAGGCGTTACGCGATACTCTGCATGCTGCTGGTGTGTGGCCATTGTCGTCCTGTCCCGAATTTAATACCAGTGGGATTATGTGCCTATGCTATCCTTTTTGTCGCTGACAGTTTTCGATCCCACTGGGCGTCTTCTTGTGCTCTTTTAATGCGCCGTAAGCTGCTGGATTCGCAGGACCTTGATAATACTCGTCTCTGCTTACCCTTGCCGCTTGTTCCTGGGCGACAATGCGCAGGTAAACCGATTTGCAATGTGAGCCAGGATTACGTCGGGGGTTTAACGGACAGTTCTTATAGTTCTCATGAATACTAACAAGTTTGAGTTTAAATATTGTGCTAATTTATGCTAAGTAAATGGTATAATAAAAGTTGTTAGTGGTGATGACTTTGTGCGTAATTTAATTATGTGCAAGTAAGATAACTCCCATAAAAGTGTATTGATTATTAATTAATTATTAAGCATAATTAATTTCCAATTAAACTTCACGGCAAGTTCTCTCGACACTCATTTTACGTTTCTGCGTTCGTGTCGGCTATGTTTGGTGTGAAAAAAAAATTGATTATATTTATTGTTTGTGTTTATAGTTAAGTAAGTGTCTAAACTTGAATTCTATGTTTGTTTGGTTTAAAATGTGCACAGGGCAAATGCGCAAATCGGAAAGAAAAGGCGTTTTGCAAATGAATATGCGGATCATAGTAATGTCATTTGAATTATGTATTATATATTTACTTAACTTAAAACTTATTTAGAACAACAAACTTTAGCCAAAAACAGTTTTTAGAGAATAATTTTGGATTTGATTGTTTTATTGCAGACAAAATCCAAAATTAGGTCAATGCATTATTTATTATTGCAATACAATAACTTCATACTTATTCCAAGGCAAAACCTGTACTAGTTTTCGAACTCGTTTTTTAGTTTCCCACAAATAAAGAGTCGCGCTTGGTGGGTTTCTGTGATAAACAATTTGTTTATTTATAATAGTTATGGAAATATAATTCGCTAAGGTTTTCAAAAAAGTGGAAAAATCTGGAACCGCAAATGTTTGAAGAACTCTGATTAAGCTAGACCTAATTAAGCTAGAGATCCGGGAGTGGTGTCATATTGTAGCTCTCTTCTCGCTCCCTTTTCATTCAATTCCATTCGAAAAGGACCGAGTGGGAAGCCACCCAGTAGCACCTACCTAGGTCACCCTAGATCGGGCGGGTGATCCTTTAGTCGCTTGTGTCACATTTTTAGTCGGTGGTGTCACATTTCTGAAAAACTTTTCTCATAGCATTGAACGCGGGGCACTTACAGATGATGTCTTCCATTGTTTCTTCGTCCTCCATGCATCTGCGGCAGATTGGATCATTGGCCCATCCTGTGGAGCAGACATGGGTCTGTTTATCCTAAGAAATCTGTATGAAGTACTTGTGCCTATGGCTACCTTAGAGTGCCTAAGAGTGTATAATTTTTTTTTCCAAAATAATTCTCTGATGAAGATCATATCAAGATCGGAACTAGTTGGAAATTAAAATAAATATATTGGATTAGATAACTACTAATTGTAAGACATATATCATTATAATCCAAAACTACTGAGCTATATTATTATCATATTCATGCAAATGTCAAGTAAATATTACATCGAAATGATCACGCCTCAGAAAACCTGAATTCCTAAACTATTGGGCCATAAGGAATGTTAAATATTCTTTATTCTGTAAATATTATATATTTTCAAAATTTTCTTTATTTTACTTATTCGTAAAATACCTATTAATAACTTTGATTTGAATTTTGATATCATAACTATTATTAAAATACCCTTAGAAAGACAAAGAGCTACAATACTACACTACACACTAAGTTTCTAGTCCTTTAAGAACAGCGTTTAGATTTATTTAAAAATTTGCGGGTTTTAGTTTTACTTATTTTGTTGAAATGTGTACTTAGCTATATTTTCAAAATTGCTATTAGATATACACGTTTGAAACTTTGAATTTTCATTTGTCTTAACATGAACAAATGTCATTAAAATCAAAAGAGGAAAGATAAAATCTTAATTCAAAGTATATCGGGTTGACATGAAATGAACCTGGAATTGAATGACCCCAAAACCAAATGTACATACTAAGTTTCTTTTTAATTCACTCTATTGATCATTATCGTCGCATTACTTTCTGCCTCAGATGACGTAAAGCACAAAATGTAAACAAAGGTATGTTATTTGCGCAGACGCCAAATGCAAAGGATATTATTACTTTGGCAACATCACAAGAGAACTATAGTCCTGTTGGTGGCAGCGTGGTGGAGGTGCCAGGCAAACAAAAAACGCTCGAGGGACTACAAAGGACGGCGGGAAATAGCGTGGCGTATTAAGCGCGTTGCGTTGTAAACGTACGGGAAGGATGTCGATGATGATATTTCCGACGTTTCTTTTATTTCTCTACCTACCATCCATCATTTTTATATCCCTGCTGGCTGCACTATTTCTACGTTCGCAGCGTTCGCAATCTTGTTTCGTCTGTGATGCTGCCACAAAGCAACGCGTAAATGAAAAATTGATTTTCTTTCTTTTGCTTCCAGCTTATGGCTTAAAATCTTAAAAAGGAAAGTTAATTTCTTCCAGGAAGATTTCACGAAGAACGTAAATACTACGTGTAAAGAGGCTTAAGAACTCTGTTTTGTTTGCACTTGTAATGTTTAGACTAAAAGATCAAATATGTTTACCTATTCTATTCTTTATATCTAGAATTGTGTTCTTGTTGATTTGAATGGAAGGTACATAGTAGGGGCTCTAGCTGGAGGCAATTCGACGAACTGGTGCGACAATCTGGTTGTTTTGTTTGCGCGCCTGGAGTTTTCGTTGAGTTTTGCGAACATCGCACGCGCGTGGACAGGCAGGAGACGAAAGTTTCCAGTTGTTAAATCATCCCAGTGGAAACAAGCTTTGAATGCATCGCAAAGGAGCGCGAGTTAACTGAAAAAGCCCGCCGGCTTCGTTATTCCTTTTTGCGCTTCAGCTCTCGTTGCCACTGCTGTGCCACGCGAGTGGAGGAAACTTGGGACTTGGCCGCAACTTTGTTTCATTTCCTCGGGTGGATGTTAACGGTTTTTACGTCCTGATGACAATGTTGCGGATTGAATTTTTCGCTGGCATCTTTGATGCAGGAAAAGCTGACAAATCCCACAACTTTACGCTAGCAAGATGAGAGGCGTTGATAGTTAGCCGCAGGGACAATTCGTAAAATGTTGTATTTCACTATTAGCTTCAAGTTGTTGAGATTTTTGACGTGAATTACATGCTTGTTAAATCTATAAAACAGAGTGTACTAAAATCAAGAGATACGGTTTGGTATTGTAGCTCAGAAAGTTTACTTCACATGAAATTCACAACGGTGTCTATGAAATACAACCAGACTGCCTTTTTTTATCCGGAATTGAATAAAGAAATAAATGTGTTGGCTGTGGTTTATTGGATTGAGGCACATAGTTTGAACTCTGTTTTTTGTTGCAGAGATCTGCGGGAACATCATAATGAACATACTCGTATACGATCGCAGCACCACTTGAACGAGATGGCATTGCGAGTTAAGCGGATGATAGCCAGCCGGCGCTTCATGTTCTACGGCATCGCCCTGCTAGCCGTCACCGGACTGTTGCTACGTTTCACACTGCTGTATTACAACGAGGACGATTTCCCGGCGATGATCACTGCCGACAAGTACGTCGTCGGCACGGATCGCAAAGTCTACGAGTACAATCGGGACATGCCATTGATTTTCATCGGTGGCGTTCCGAGATCGGGTACGACTCTGATGCGAGCTATGTTGGACGCGCATCCGGATATCCGGTAACGTTAATACAATACACGCAAATTTCACCAACAAAAACTAACGATTTCATTTAGATGTGGGCAGGAAACAAGGGTCATACCTCGTCTACTACAAATCAGCCGACATTGGCTTAAGTCAGAGAAGGAATCAATGCGGCTCGAACAAGCCGGGGTTAGTAAAGCTGTTCTCGACTCTGCGATTGCCGCCTTTAGTCTCGAGATAATTGCCAAACACGGCGAGCCTGCGGCACGATTGTGCAATAAAGATCCGCTCACCATTAAAATGGGCACCTATGTTGTGGAGCTGTTCCCCAATGCGAAGTTCATCTTCATGACGCGCGACGGCCGCGCCACAGTGCACTCCATCATCTCGCGGAAAGTCACCATCACCGGCTTCGATCTCACCAATTACAGACAGTGCTTGAAGAAGTGGAACAGCGCCGTGGAATCGATGCACATGCAGTGCAAAGAACTGGGCCCAGTGAAATGTCTGAAAGTCCCTTATGAGCAATTGGTGCTACATCCGAAGGAATGGATGGAGAAGGTGCTGCGCTTCTTGGATATTCCGTGGAACGACTCCGTGCTGCATCACGAGGATTTCATCAATAATGGCATCAAATTGAGCAAGTAAGTGATTGGGCATTTTAGTTTCCGTTTACGTCATGTTTGGGTTGTCACTGATCTATATGTGGAATTTAGAGTTGAGCGATCATCGGATCAAGTAATAAAACCAGTGAACCTCGAGGCGCTCACTAAGTGGGTGGGTCATATCCCTGACGACGTAATCAAAGACATGGCAGACATCGCTCCGATGCTCTCCGTGCTCGGCTACGATCCGTACGCGAATCCGCCGAACTACGGCACGCCGGATTCCAACGTCGCGGATAATACACGCGACATTCAGCGCAACAGCAAGCTGTGGGAGGAGAAGGCACGCGCGATGTTCAAGCTCAACGCCGCCAACAAACTTCCCGCCGATGCGGCGAATGACGGCGACACCTTTAACGACGCCACTGATAACAACAACGACACGTGATACATGTTAACTACTTGAGACGCTTAAGTAATCTATAAGTTTCTCATCTGTTCGTACGATCCACAGGGAACAAATGTGTAAGGTGTGTATGAAGTCAAAGACATTAATTTTCATTATAACTGATTATAATTAACACGGATTACATCACATTACACAGTGAATACTTTTTTATACGTGAAGCCAATCGAATTTCAGTTGGATATGTTGGATATGTTTGTATTATCGAACAATAAGTTTAGTGAAATATTACTTAAGAGAATCTATTTATTGTTAAGTTTGTTTCTAGTTGCGAGTGTTTTTATCAATCGAATGTACAAACCCTATTGATAACATATCGGATTTCCACGTTGCAATCTCATAAACTAAACTATTCACATTAAAAATTTATTCACCATTTTGATTTATGCAACTTTACTCGTCACACAGTTTTGTTTGTGTTAAGTAAATAAGTGAGCATTTGTACTGTAATAATGCGCGGATGTTTATCGTTTTATATTGTTTAGTCATTCTGTACATGTACTGCATTTGTCTTCTCTCACATTCTCACACAAAACTGGGCCAGTAAGAGTCTACATTCAACCAGCTGTGTTTGTATTTATGGGCGGTTGATGCATTTAACTGTGGAGATGATGCTGGGACACTTTTCGCAATGGAATTGTGAAGAAACTACATGTAAATATTATTAATAAAGAAAATGAATTTATCATGTACTCTAATGTTTATATGTGAATAGAATGAAAGCATTTATTTCGTGATTCCGAGACACCAAGTGTTATTTATTTCTTTCAATTTAATCTCAACCAAATAGTAAAGTGGAGAGTAGAAAGCAAGACCTAAACTACAATATTTATCACTCCCCGAGAACAATCAATAACACTTTGGGAGGTCAGATGTTCAGTGTTACCACTTTATAATTATGTTTCCGATAAGTGCTCTCGCATTTTTAACCCTCAGACCTTCCGCATCGTTCCATTCCGACGCCCTCGAAATTCTCTGTTCTTTCCGGCGTTCATCTCAGCTGCGTGGATGCGTCCGCGAACTTTGCTGTAACACTCAGCCATTTGTTTATTGCCACCCTCTTAGTATCGGCAGAGAAAACCTTATAAATTACCCAATTTTCGACATTCCATTCTCTGCTTCGCCGGCGCTTTCTAACGTAGAAAAGTCTAAATAAACTCGCAGCATAAGCTCTTGGAATCCTAGCAGCGACCAAAACAAATGAAGCGAATTATTCTTTTCTCATTCCCACTGACTTTGATAAAAATGGCTAATTCTAACCGTGTTTTTTACGTCATCGCACGTTTTTGCTGAAATATAAGTTTCATTAACTATTTTCTTAACATGACGCTGTTAATTAAAACCAACGTCAATACAGACATTTCGCTTGAAATAGGTTCGTTAACGAGTGTATGCTCTCACAGTTATGAGTTGAACAACAATTATGCAACCGTGGTGTTTTGTGCGCTACTTTTGAATTTGAATAAATTCGTAGACGTAGTTGTGCGTTGGGGGAGTTTTTGTGCGCGATGCAGCATGATGTTATTATATTAGGTGGCTCTCGTAATTTTTTACTTGCCGTCAGGGAGTTTTCCATGAATGCGAGTTTTTGCGGCGTATTTTGGTATTGTTTTACGGGTCGCAGTGGAAAGTTCAACGCATACATTTTCCTTTTTGCATGTGCTGCAGATTTGATCGGGTTGGTTGTTTATTTTCTTTGCGATTTCAATTTGCCAGTGTTTCTTCTTTAAATAGAGCGAGTGGAATTATTAATTCTGCTTGAACGAACTGGTTCTGTTTGAGAACTGAAACAGTAAATACAAATTAATACTTAATTAGTACTGATTCAAATCATTAATTTTAAAACGTTTTCTGTATATCATTTTTATGATTTTTCAATCTTACTATCCTTTATTCTCTTTCCAATTAATGATTATTGGTTTATTGTTTTATTTGTCAAGAATATTGTAAGAAAGTCCTTTATGTAGTTGATATTAAATGCAAATACATCTCGCCTCTGCCTGGAAATATAAAATATTAATAATTTGCATAATGTGCATTATTTTAATATTAAATTCCTCATTCAGTCAACAGTCGGTATGGGTACAAGCGCGCGCTTGGCTTCATGCAATAGCAATGTTTGCATCCTGCTGCATTTTAGCCCGCGAGGCAAACACTCGACTCTCGGAAAAATGCCCGCCTGCACAAAATAGACAGCTCCAATTTTCTATATTGCAATCGGCTTTATTGCTATGTTTTTATCAAGTTGCGCTGACGCTCGACAAATTTTACAGCAACAAATTAGTATTATAACCATAATACCGAAAAGAAATTGAAATTTATGCGATATTGAGATTTCCCTTATCCTTATCCCCATGAGGTCGAGAATAAATAAAATACAAGAGAATATTGAATATTTTACTGCACAAAAAAGGACGAATTCAGAAGAAATGCGATTTAACCCCAATTTTGTAGAAAACGCATTGCAAACAAAATTTCCAAAGCCGAATAAATGTGTTTCGTGCGGAATGCATGTTGAAATTCCAAGTGTAGTCGAGGACACTTGATGAAATAAACGCCGCTGGGGATGGACGCGGCAGGATAACCGCTTAGGATAAGCGAGGCCATTGCGTGCCGCATACTCATTTTCATTTCGAAAAGGGAGCAAGCGATGAATTATGAACGTTCATTAAATCCGGCCGAAAAACTCGCTCGCTACATTTTATATTGCCGCGATTAATTTGAATATATTTCGCAATTTTATTGGAATGGCCACGAATTTCCACAGAACTTCAAATTAATGACTATGTTTTGAAGAAATACAGCAATGTAACACATTATTATTCCACATACAAATCTAAATGTAAATACCAGGTCCCAGTTGACTTTTTGTTCGCCATGCGTTGATTTACGCCGCGATGAAATATTAATTCGAACGTCAGATGCACGCGCATCATTTGCACCTCCAGTGCCATTGCGGGCCGGGAAAGTTTGCGCAACTAAATTTCTCTAAATTTGACAAGTTACCAACGACTGCATAAAACCTCACGAACTCAATTTCGCTCCACTGCGGGATGCTTCATACATGCCGCAACTGACTTGTTTACTGCATTCGAACAGCTCCTCGTACTCGTTCCATTACATTAAAATCTAGTTAATACGCGTGCACTCGCGGTGTTCCTATTATGCTGATGCTCCGCTGTTATTTTCAGTTACCTATACAAGTGTGGTTTGGGAACTTATTTGTTGAATGCTCGTAGTTACGTGGTAGCAGCGAAGTTGAGACGTTTTAATTAGACTTCCAAATCCGAATTACTAAAGCACATTCGGGTACTTCATTGAATTACCAAATGGTATGTCATTATATACGAATTTCCGGAATGATGTTAGAATTTATTGATGGAAAAAACGTACAAATGGATTTTTGCTTCGTTTCGGTCCAACCATTTCGTTGATATAAGGACTTAGGTGTTGAGAAAACAGAAATCGATTATCATTTTTTGAAAAAGGACTTCTAATATGTTACCGATGAACTAGGGCAGGGTTAAATAGGATTTTCAGAACATTCTTTGAATGAGATTTTATTTTGAAGTTAATTCAATATAGGTAGACGGATTTGCTTTTCTACATTGCAATCATGAGGAAAATCATATCTGATGTTATATTACAATGACGTAACCTATCAGCTTTTGTTATGATAAAACTATTTTTCCTAATTTTCTCATTTGGGTTTAAAACTACACGATTTTCAAAGTATTTTGATATTTAAAAAAATTGATTTTTACAAAAAATTAAATCTTTCAAAAATCTTTAATAACTCTAATAATTTAATTGATAATCGAAAAATACCTACAAATATGTATTCCTCATCATAATCTGCATGAGTACTGAAAGTTTCAAATTTTTCCGAGACCCACCCCAAAAATTCCAACAATCATATGCAGATTTTCATTCTGCACCGAGCAGCATTTTCATATTTTGATTACGTCAATTTCAGTTTTTGCGCCCAAAAAGTGGGCAGCTAGGGGTAACTAGGGAGAATTTTGGTCGTTTTGCATGAAAGTGTTCGGATCGAGCTGAAATTGTGATATTATGTAGTCATAGGCATTAGCTATCTCTATGTATAAGTTTTCTTTTGGTTACTTTAATAGTTTCCCGGCAAAAGGGCTTTAGAATTTTT
>JAODVP010092863.1:0-11897 GCA_025400035.1 Tetradonia laticeps
TCGGTTATAACGCGGAATTCAGCCGGTCCCTTGAATCGCGTTATATCCGGATTTCACTGTACCTTGAACCTACATTAAAAAAAAACTTTCTCCAAAAAGTCATTAAAATTTAATTAAAATGTGTACTTAAGTACATATAAGTATAATCGTTATTGCAAAAGTATGGCGTCTATCCTACACGCACAATTGACCGTTTCAATTACCTTCTAATAGCATCCGCGTGATGAAGCTCTGTCGCGTTAGAGATTTACACGGCTGGTGTTAATTTCATCGTCGTTAGGCGACGGCCGCGTGCTAGCGAACAAAAACGTCCACCGCAAGAACAACAACAGCAAAGACATCAACATGGCGGCGCACCATGGCGAATTACAAACGCGCCGCCTGCCATATCAAAGCGAGTAGTAATGAGATTGCAATTAACCTTCCTTGTAATTACTACGAGTAATTTCTGGTGATTCTTATTACGAAAAAATTTTATAATAAACGGTAGATATTATATTAGATACTCCTACGAAATACTGTAAGGATGAAATTAGTATTTTTATTATTATTATTATTATTAATATTATCTACTAATATTAAAAATATTTGACATACAATGTAACTAATACTTCAGTTCCAAAAATTCATTCGGTCATGGTTTCATGGCGGGGCTTTAGTGTCGGCCATCTTGTCCATTACCCTCACGCCGAAAGCGAAACAATGCGGGCATAAAAGACGAAACAATGCGGCACTCACCTTAAAACGTCTCGGACGAGTCCAGTCTTTCCACTCAGCTGCGTTTCATTTGTTTCCACGGGACATAACCTCAACAACACATACAGAAACACACAGATGCATCTACCTCAGATCACAATCTAGTACCTACACACACTCACCTACGTATCAACATTTTGCATTCCCGCGGCAATAAAACTTTGTAGGATACATCTAAGTAATTCATCCTGGACGCCATTTTCACACACAACACAAAAGCAACTCCTAATGGAATAAACTTAAAAGTGTGAAAAATAATTCAATAGCTAGCATAACATTGATAGACTTAATATAATTCAATTAGGCTGTTAATTGCATTTATTCCATGCAATCGGTGTTGCCTACCTATAAAGCTGTCGGACATAAAACATTGAGGTTAAATCACAAGAGTCATCATTGTTCTGGTTTATGTTTTTATGTTTGCAATTCACATTTACACAGGATTTACAAACACGATCATACAAACAGATTACCTACAGCTGAGGTTATGATGGATAGACAACCTGCATTACAATCTTCAGATTCAATCGATTATATTCTATCAATTAATTGCAATTCAATGCAATCCACTTACATGTATTTATACACAGTTTAATGTAGTTTAATGTTTCACGGCTAGTAGGTAGATTAATTATAAACAATTTATTACATTTACAATTTAATAAATATTGCAAAATACCCGTTTATCTCGTTCGATGTAACAGAATCTCGTAATTTAATTGCAGCAGGAAATAATAAATATTGAGGGTTTGAGGAGGTTAAAATCAGGTATTTGGAGGTTAAGTTATCAACTTATGAAGTGCAACAGGTTATGCTAACAGCGAATCCACGGAAATTTCTTACACTTACAACGCTACAGGTCTACTTACAACGTCGCCTTACAATTAATTGCATTAAATACTTAAGCTACATGTTTATGTACAATAGTTACTACAATTGTCACGTGAGTACTTGCTAACTCGTTGGTTTTTGGTTCGTTATTTACAAGAAATTAATGGTGATGTATGTTAAGTACGAGTACGAGTACCTACGTCCAGATGAGTACATCACAAAATGTAATTTTAAGGTTAAATCTTCAAATTTAATACTTAACACATTAATGATTTAACACATGGTAATGTCTATCAATTTATCAATGAATATATTGAGATGGTTGATGATTGAGGAAACCGTTTCCTTTGCTCTTCACTGCACCAAAGGAAATCTTTCAGATCCGATACAATTTCCTCATGAGCTCTAGCTATTTCTCGTGGGAGATGACCAGATTTTTGGCGCACTCATCGTCGCTCATCAGCGCCTTCTTTTTGAGAATACCCAGGTCCTGCACGTTCTCTAGGAAGCTTTTATGTGCGTTGAGGATCTTCGAGTTCTCCACGTCTTTCTTCAGCTCTTCCATATCGCGTTTGAGCTTAGCTCGTCGGTTCTGGAACCATGTTATCACTTGCGCGTTGGTTAGACCCAGACTGGAGGCTATTTCGTCGCGGTCGGCAGGGCTTAAGTACTTCTGGTACAGGAAACGCTTTTCCAACTCGAAGATCTGGTGGTTGGTGAAGGCGGTGCGTGATTTCCGCTTCTTCTTCGGTTGTTGTCGGCTGTTGAACAGGTTGAGATGACTCTGACCATCTGAAATTAGTAAAAGACAATTTTAGTTATTTTGGTTATGTTCTAGGCTTTGATGATTGTGTAGGGAGTCAATAGAGTGTGAATGGGGAGTGAAACATTAATACGAATTAAGCAAACATATTGCGGACGTCGATGTGTCCCTCGTGATTCGTAAATTTGTCGTCGTGACGAGGGGATGTCGCTAATGCGGATATATTACTGACGACAGGAATAAACAGCAGGAAATTAATAAAAGAACGTAAAACAAAATAAAAATAACACATACGTACATACAACTAAATTTATAATAAGTAAGGTTATGATAAATTCAGTTAGAATTTAGGTTAGGTGACGTTTAAAAATGTGTTGTGTGTTAGTGTAGGGCGGTGCTAACAATAACTCTCCGCCGGCGTTGACAACCCCCGGTAATAAATACGAGATGCTCGCCCTCGACGGCGGCGGCGGCACCGCTCTCGAGCGCGCTATTTTCCAGCCGATTTAGTTCTGATGAGAAAATGAGCATTCCGCGCGCGCACGCCAGCGCAAAATGTCACCAGACATAAATGCCTCCCGCGCGCCGCCCCCATGCGGTGGGGCGACGAGTGGTTGGCGGCGGCACCAACACTAACACCAACGTTCCCTCATATGTCTGAAACTGATGAGTGCAACTGTGCAACAGCACAACAATACTGTGAAACTAAAACACAGAAGAATGTAGATAGAAATAAATAGAATTGGGAGGCGGACCATTACCACAGCTTCAAATACTTAAGTAAGTATGCATGCAAATGCGAAGTTACTAATGGCCAAGAACTAACAAAAGTTTTCATTAAATGGAACATAAAGGAACTAATAGAAACCAAAATTATTACCAATTACTTTTGCTCACAATCACTAGTGGTTCATATCTAAATTTATCTCGACTCGTATGATCATTGAAATAGAGAACTGTTAAAACATAGTTTAATAACCATAACTTTGCGTGGGTGTTTGATGCAACATCAAAGTCGACTCGACTCGATAAATTAATTCCAGGATTCCTACTTTGGAGGCTTCTGCTTTTTGAAATATATGATTTGTGATTCCTAATTTCAGATCTGTGATACTGCTCCCGAAGTAAACAATTTACCCATTTTAAATCCACTGATTTGATCTGTTGTCTATCGCAATTCCTATCGTAAACCCGAGCCAAGCTCTCCGTCAAAAGAATCCGGGCCTGCAAACGGCCTGAAAACCACTTTCACACTTGAGGAGCTTTATTGTCGATTGTGTCAACAGCGAAGATAACCGACGATGAGCTGGGAGCCTCATTCCACTGCAGTAACTTTTCACAAATACCTCACCGTCCTTTGTTAGATGATATCCTAGCCTCTGTGCGTGCTTCCGTATTCCCTTTCCCAGGGGATTGTTTGCTTTTTATTAAATTTATTTACGCCATGATTCAACATTCAGGATTGGGATTAAGTTTATGTTCTGTCTATGATTGAAAATCTTGTGTTAAAGGCCATAAATTCATCTTGGGTGGTAAAATGATCCACCACTAATTGATATCTCCAAACGCCGATAAATCAGGCGCGTAAATAAGAAGATATTAATATTTCATATGAATAATATGAATAATGCCCCGTTTCCCGAAAAAGGTGGCGCGGGTACATCTGGGTGGTGCGCATTGTTGGGTGCTCGGCCTGGGTAAAGTCATTAATTCGTTTAATTCGCCGCGCGGCACCGCCCAGTTCGCGCGGCGTTCGTGAGGAGAGATAAATTGCAGCGGATACAAACAACGGCGGGTAATAACTCTTCCAAGGTGGTATCTCGCCGCAGGAGGACCCACCTCAAAGCATTCCGGCCAGGGGCCGGTCGCGCAGTCGAAAATTCCGCGTTTCGCAGCCGTTGAAGAAGCTGAAGCTAATGCGACGGCATTAAGTTATCCGTGTCGGACACAACGCACAACACTGAGGGAGATGGAGGCAGATGGGGAATTAAGTGATGGACTTCGTGGTAGGTTGGCATGCTCGGCGTGTTGAACATGCTCGAGATATGCGCGGAGGAAAAAGTGCGCGGACAGTGGACCAGCGCAGTTGCCGAGGAGCGAGGTGCGAGGGTATGGTTAGCGAGGATGCGCCGGAGGTGAGATGGTGGTCTGGGCCGGTGTCGGCGGCCGACAAAGGGATCTGTTAGTCACACCTGCCAGCAGCTCAACTAGCGTTACACGCTTAAGCGCACTCGTCCGTTTTGTGGTCGCAGGAGCTGAGTGAACAATTGCAAGGATCATCAGCGATCAACTGCAGTTGCCGGACATAAACGACCTTAACCGAATTTTACCCTGAACTGAACAGAACGTTACCTAAAATAGCTTCTAATAACCTGAAAATATCAATTTATGGGCCTGAGGAAGTATTTGGACCAATTAGTCGTTAATTTAAGAAATTAGTCGCACCATCTGTGGTCTAGCCTGTGGTCTAGCTTGGTATGTGAGTCTGCTGAAATTCCTAAAAGTGACAGCTGAAGAATTATGCCTCCCAAAACTAAAATGTTACCGATTATCCAACCTAACCTCCTCTCAATGGGATAAAATATCACCTCATAAAATAAATCCGACTACACTCCTGAATACTTGCTCAAATAAACTAAACTGTCCCACGTGGCGAGGGAGGCTCGTGTTCCAGGGTGGTTTATTGCATCGCCGTGATTTATCGATTTGCATCCCTCGGAGAGCATGAGTCTGTGGGGAGTATTTAGACGACGTGTTGACATAGCCTTCCGTGATTTTCACTCATCGTTGACTCTGCGAACGCTTAAACTAAATGACTGAAATTGCCGGAACTCCCTCGTCCCTAAGTCATCAAGGCAGAGTCATCAGGAGATGATTTTATTGCAGTTGTTCACTTGGAATGAGTTATTATTTTACAAAGAATGAACGCAGAAAGATTTGGAAATAAAAGAGATTGTAGGGATAAGTAGGGACAGTAGGTTTCAGGAGCCAAGTGTTAGGTTAGTGTGTTGTTTGTAAGTTTAGGAGATATTCGAGCCGTGTCGCCGCATTCGGATGTGTTTTCAATCGTCGCCGCAATAAAAACACGCTGCACTTAATTGCGTTCCGCTGGAAAACGCTCTCGACTTCTTCGCTTTATGCGTTCTTTTATTTCAGCTTATAAATCACGCGGGCGCGCTCCGCAGTTGATGGGGAATTTCAAATACATAAAGCGCGATTACTGTAAATGGTGGTAAAGATCTACAAATCTGTCTTTTTTCAGATTGAGAAGAATTGCAAGAAAACTTTGAAGAAATGCCCATCTACTTATTTTACCACCAAATTTATCATAACTTCAAATTTTACTTTCATTACTTTCACAAGTAATAATTGCAAATTAGAAAAAAAGTTATTTATAAAATTTATATCGTGAAGTTCATATGTTTCCTTGGTAATTGCGTGTTAAATTCAAGTTCGCTATAAACAAGTTCCACTTACTCAGGTATATCCCTAGAATGAGCGTTAACTTGAAACTTAAAAATAAAAAGTTATTGTTAGACAAATGTTTACAGTTGCGTCTATTTCACCTCATCATTAGCAGTCACTCTTAATTTGCATCCACATCATCGTGGATTATTTAATAACGCACGACGCGCTAGAAAGCAAGTTAATGACTTTGTCGATTGATATACAGCGCTACTAAATACCGCTCTAACCTCACTTTGAGGTTTTGAGGCTTTGAAACGAAGCATAACTTCAGCAAAGCATTCCGACGTACCACAACTCCAAATTAAACATATATACAGAAAAACTAAAATAAAAAGGCGGTTTGGCTGTATCTAGCCGTGATTTTAACGTGAATACCTCCATATAACGGATTATACTTTATCAACAAATTATGATACCTATACTATATGAAAATATTAATTACTTTTTGTCAATGTAGCAGCTTATAATAATCACTATCACAATTTTTTAACTAATATTTTATATAGATGTATTATATGTGTAACTTCCAAATGGCGGTACGTTTCCCCTTGTTGCACCTCTTTCTGAGATATAATACCGAATCGTATCCCCTAATTTTGGTACACTCTTTTTTTAGATGTACCCCTCATGTAAACCAAGAAAAAAAGGAAAAACACAAACAAAAACAGAATAATAAAAAGCATATAAAAAATCCCAAAACTACAAATTGTAGATGAACGTATCAAACCAAAGCTAAAAAAAACACTAATCGCTAATAGCCAAGGAGAATGAGGAAAAGGAAACAAACAGTGATGAAGCACTCGTGCAAGATTTGAGTGAAATGAGTGAAATGTGTGGCATGACTAGAATGACAAAACCGACAACTCGCGACTACATAGTGTCGAAGTCGGGTGTGATACAAATTATGTACGGCCATGTCTTACCACTCCGTCTAAATTTAAAACTAATTAGTTGGATGTTAGCATCCAGCAACGCATGATGCGTGCCTGCGTTTGAAATGACTTAATTTGCTTCAGTTTCTTTCTACATTTTCCTACTTGTTTCCAACTATGTATATCTAGACCTATGAGGCAAATATTAATTTTATCGTTTATCGTTTATAATTTATCATTTCTTGTTTAATCAATTTTAATACACAGTTCATTAATTCAGGACACATAAAATATTGTTGTGCTTGATGTGGTGATTGTGAGTGTAGTTTAATTTAATTATCTCGGCGCGTGCAAAGGGTAGAAATTGCATGGCGGCGCTGCTCCTGATTAAAGCCTGCGCCTCGAAAATGACGTCTTAAGCGGCCTTTAGCGTCAATTTCAGGCATTCAGAACATTTTACGTGTCTGCTGCGACGCCTCAACCTCTTACAAACACATACACAGGTGTTGCAAAGAGAAATTACACTAAAAACCGAAATTACTTATAATGAAAGAAGGAAATGAATGAGAACAACAAAACTGGACTTTAATGAAATCAAACTAACGACAAAATAGATAAGTATAAGAGTCATCATCATTTATCATGATTTATCACTCACAACTAGTAGATTGTGAGTTGCCTTAACTTAAGTACAGTAAGTCCAACCTTGAGTTGTCTTCCCTTAGAAGACAAACTCATGTCAAGCAATAATGCAAGATTTAATATCACCATATATTTTCGTTTATAATTGTTACGGTCGTAAATGTTGGCCAGCGTTTAGGTCTACTCGCGAGGCCTTGGCTTAAGTTACTTTTGCTGTTTCTCTTGATACCTCCAGTTGCTTTGTCTTAGCACGGGTTACTTTTAATATGTTCAGCTCTATTGGCTAAGTTATAGGATTTCGTATTGTTAAGGCACTGAGCTTCTTTGGAGTCCCCAGCTTTTATATTTTATGTCCTAGACAGTAGCCGAAAAAGTCATAACTAGTTTTACGTCCCGTTCATTAAGTTATTTCTGCTACTTAAGCCAATCTTCTTTATTAGAAGTTCATTAAAGGTAAGTAGTTTATACTTAAGTCTATAAAAGTAAAATAATGTGTCAAAAATAATCAAATTAAGGGTTAACAAGCGACCTCATCTCAGCTAACTTTATCTAATCAATTTCTTAACTGTTGGGACATTATTATACTAATTACATAGAATAATTACCTACATATACGTAGTTATGGGTATAATTACAATTATCTATCTGAGTATGGTCTGATATATTTCCCACTAGCTACTTAAGTCTAACACGATAATGATCACAATTACAATTGCAATTGGATTTCGACATAATTGGTATTTGGAAATTGTACAAGTTAATACATAATTCCAAATAAAATATATGGCAAGAACGCAAGATGTCAAGATTGCGCAGTGTTTCATTAAGTAAATTAAGTAAATAACGCATGCGCCGCACAGCGCGCGGCTTGGTTACCTACAGCAGAGTAGCTCAATAAGTGAAGATAAGTAAAGAGACTGAGGAGTAATTTCAGCACGACTCGATCGAAATTACTTACTTAGTTCACTCACTAACTTTCTTAGCAAATTACAACAAGTAGATAGTTATTGTTAGTGGCTCAATTACTTAGAATATTATCAGCTTTTTGTTTTAAATTTGAAAAACTCTAACTTTTCATCATATAAAACTTTTATGGAACAACAATACCAAAAATATCGAACATTTACCTTATTTCCTGATCACCTATGAATGTTTAAAGATCGATAAAGTGAGTGAATTGCTCCTGATTTTCCTATACTTAGAATTAGGTAGGTATAATCATTTCTATTAAGGTACAAGATATAAGATGATTACCCAAATCAAATTAATTGTATCTAACTTCCCTCTGGAGATAGATAGGTAGTTTCTTGAATCAGTGGAATAAGTAATTGGGTAATCGGATACGGTATTGTTAGTTTGGATTTTGAAATATTTTGATGATATATTATATCTCGGAGGGTGAAACATGCGAAACTTGACGATAGCACATTAATGAGGTTTGTATTTGTTACTTGTTTCTATATTGAGACAGTTGGACAATCAGATATCGATATGTGTTCCTACATTAATATGTAGAAGGGAATTAATATTATAATTACAGATATACGTATAAAATGGTATTTCTATACCAACAGGAAAATATGTTTTCTTTTATGTTTTTAATAAAGAAGATTTCTAGGTCCAAATTTATTTAGGAAAAATTCAAATTATAAAGAGAAGATTGGCGTAATCGGGCTCGAACCGGAATCCATCAATTGCTGGTTAATTTCCTAAAGGCCTTAATGTCCAGACGTCCCTCACACGATCTCTCCCCCTTTCTACCCCTTCATTCCTCCCCCTTCATTCCATGGCCATTACTTAAAATTTCGCTTTTAATAATAGAATTCATCATCGTATGTTATTACAGGCAGGATGCTTTTCTCCTAAAGGTATTTGGGATATTTGCTTAAGCTCGTAAATCTATCACTTTGTTTTTCACAATATAGAAGTATTTACATCGCTATTGCTTAAAAATTGACAAATTATTTGAAAAGGTTTATCAATTTGTATCTACGTATTTTCCATAACTCATTCATAAGTAAAATAATACTTCATAAATACCTAAATTAAATATGAAGGTATTTCAAAGAACATGCTATTATGAAATAATCTAGTTTGAATCGCGTACGCATGCGCCAAAAATAAACACAGGCAGGGCGGAACTTGAGTGTCTTATCAGCCGGCGATCAGCACTTAGTGCCACGATTCAGGATCTCTTCCTCCTTATACTCCACATACTCGCACATGGAAACACATAAACATGCACTGCTCCCCTTCAACTGTAGCGCCGCAACCAACCGAGCATGCTGCCCACAAACGCCACACCACACGCAACATGGCGGCAATCGAGTGGATTGCCCGCCGTCGGCAAACGCACAAACGCCGCGTACCACATTAAGTGTGTTCCGAAGAAAAAGTATCTCAGTATATACAGCAAGGATCAACCCATACATCAAACACGCCGCTTGGTTATCACTTTGTTTTATGGTGCAATTGTATACTATAGGCAACCAACCAATCATTTTAGTGCTGGCTACCATCAATGCATACTACGGAGTCAATCACCATAAGAATAGTTGTAATTAATGATTGTGGGTTTTCAGCAGATTATCTGATAACCTAAAAAATATTTTTCTCTCCTGAAATGAGAAATTTCATGTCATTATTTTAGTTTATATATAGTTACTAGCCAAGATCTAGTGCAGTCTTGTTAACTTGTGGATGTTTAAGGCGGATCGTTTCATGTTTCAAGCGTGTTTCGAGTGTAGGCACTCGAACACGTCAAAACATCAAAATATTGACGTGCACACTTGACGGCACTTTATGCAAACAAGCAGCAAACAGGGAACAAGTCTACTCATCGATCTACTGAATGAATACTGACTAACTACTCTACTGAAATAAACCCCTGAAATATTTTGCGAAACATTTTCAGTCGGTTTAGGTTACAATATACTTAAACTTAAAGATTCAAAACTTTACCTCCTCCTTCGCTTGGCTGTTCGCTGCTTGATGCGTTTGACGCGTAAAGAACTCATTTCCTGTCTGTGTGTCAGACGTGTTCATTTTCAGCTCACAGACACTTTTTACCGCATCACATTCACTCGCTTGTGTGCATCGACTTAATGTTAACTGATAGGTAGAAGCACAAAAACATTGCATTGCAACTTCCATGCCGGTGAGGAAGTTTTCACCGTGATTGTGCCGTGCAACTTAATCCACGTCAAACTTTTAGTATCTTCTTATCTTATTAAAGTTATTAACTAATTCAAATATAGCTATAATTACAATGATGACTTGACTAAAATTTTACTGGAATTATAGATAGAAATCTACCTATTTAAACTTACGTTATATATGCGGTGACGTTGCTTATTTTTCGTTTCTTTTTGAGAATTTCTTGGACATATTTTTACAAAGTGATGAAATATTCACTGCCAACATGACGCGAATGAGTGAACTTTATTAATTACTTCCTCCTACGCGCCGCAAACACCTTGTTGGATGAAGCACGTGTGCAGACAAAGCTAAAGACAGTAAACACAAGCTTCTTTATAAAAATCTCTTGTGCCCTTCTGGTTGTTACGCTCTTTGTTTCATAGTCTACTGAAGCATAGGTACCTTTGTCATTAGTGATTTGATTAGTGATTACGCACCATTATCAAAAGTTGTTGAACAGGAACAGGAAGCTTATGAAAGGAATCAACGTGCTTAATCAAACCTTTGTACCTGATTATGAGGAAGTTGGGACTAGAAGGAAAATTAATGACTAAACGGTTTTTTATGGATGTTTGAATTATTATATTGTTATTAATTAATTTACCTTGGCATTTTCTATAATTTCGAGCGAAAACATAGGATATCATAGAGTATAATTGGAAAATTGAAATTTTATTTTTATGTTTGGCCACGCGTACTCTGCTACCCTGGGTGTTCTTTAATCTCTTAAACACAAAGCATAATAAACCTTACATTACTTTTACCTGCCTGTTTCATTCACCCTAGCTTGTCCCTTGTCATAACATCCTGAACTTAATTTTATTGAAGTGTTAAAACGATTTAAAACGATCCGCTTGTAAAATTTCCAAATATAATTAAACCCTACATGGATACAAACAAAAAACCAACGCAGCCAACAACCAAATATGGGCTAATGCAAAGAAATTTCTCATTCAATGTATCAAAATATACAAGATGTATTTTAATTTGCAAATTATTTGTTTTGTATCTAATGTACATAGTATAAGTCATGCTTAATGACTTATAAGTTACGACTTGTGAGTTATGAGTAGTTTTTATTTCACTTCGATTTTATTTCCATTTTAATAGTTCGCAACCCCATTGTACGAAATTATATTACATGCATTATTGCTCATGCACATACGAAATATACAATGCGGTGGCATTGTTATCCGCGTGCGAAAGTACCACTTACCTGTGCATTTTATTCACGAGGCTTAAAGCTCGCTCACGCCAACACTTCAACAATCGCCATTACATTAAATGTGTTAAATTATATTGCTCAACTACCTTCCTACCTTCCTACAAAATATGCACAAGTTAGACACAAGTTATGTACAAAATAA
>JAODVP010092884.1:0-11894 GCA_025400035.1 Tetradonia laticeps
ACATTCGCCTATCATTATTCAGAGAGATCTTCGTATAAATCATAATCATAGCTCTAAACTATCAAGAGAAATACATTGTACGAATATTAAATTGATTTATATCTAGGATACATATGAAAACAGAGAACTTTCTGTTAAAACATTAGGTAATTTCATTTTGTAGAATTAACGATCTAAAAACATATAAAATCTTGCTAATTCTCGATTATTTATCATATGGCCATGGAATTAATTACTATCGGCACATATTATGCTAAAGCTCCACGTCAATTAAGATCGAAAGTTTCATCGGAAAGGTATTCGTGCCTAATACCCAATACCGCGCATATTTGATGAGGAACGAGCACTTTAGCATTTTGAGCAGTTCAAGAGGCGATTACAAGGCTATTACACTCCCATGAACGATGACACCGAGGGCGGCTGCGCCCCTCGCCACTGCAGGATGTACGCATGCATGTGTATTTTAGTTATCATAGGTGCAGGTTAGGACATTGAAATCGTGTTGAGAAGTGTTATATCTTCACTTCTATAATATTAAAAATTTAAATGCAATCGCAAGTACAAGTTAAGTAGAAGTTAAGTTAAGATAATATTAACATTTGAAGAGTATCTGTTTCTTAATGAAAAATAAACTTAAAATATTTTTTCTTCTTTCTGTACGGTGCAAAATTTTCAGCGACCACATTTAACCATAAGGCTATTATGTATCTTTGGCCTCGCCGATTGCAATCGATATTTTGCCTTCTGTTGCACTAACATCTAAATATTTTCCCCAGACAGTAACAGCTTTAATATCGTGTTTGCAGCTGTTGCAAACTCAAGTGGTAAGCAACTCTTAAAGTATAATTCTAAACACATATTTATGTTTCATTCGCTAAAATGGCAAAGTGTTTTAAGTATCCCACTTAACTTTATCATTACTATGTGAGTAGCCTGAAGCGGAGTTTTTCCTGCTATTTATTTGTTGCGCGTTCGACATCTCGCCTGGCGCTGGTTTGTTGTAGCGCGTGCACTGGAAGTAAAACGCAAACGGTGCGTGAACGTGCAGCACAATATAAACCCTGCAGGGCTCAGAAGCGTGAAAAAATATTGTGTGGTGTGGAATACAAGGAGGTAAAATACTGTACCGTTATTTGTTTTGAATTTTATACATACCACAACAACCGTGGCGAACAGTTATGTGTTGAGATTGATAGGGAAGCACGTGGCAAAGAATGTCAGAAACGAAAAAGCAAGCGGAGGTAGAGAAGATCCAATCGAAGGGTGACGCAGCGGAATTTATAGAGATGGATTATGGAGGGTGGTGAAACATTTAAAAGAAGGTATGAAGAATATGAGAACGGCGTTGGGTAGGCGGCTGAGGAGAGAAACATGAAAAACGGCAGAACGGCGGAAGAAAGAAAGATGAAGGAGAGCATGCAGAAGAGGGAGAGGCGAGAGGACCGGAGGGATAAAGAAGAGTGGAAGTAGTGATAAGAGGATTAGAGAAAGAGAAGCTAGGAAATTGTTAGAGGACGTGTGGGAAAAAGTGACAGGGGACAGGTGGTGGAGGTGAATACTGGAATAATAGTCGTACCCTTCGCCACGTTCCATGATAAGATGGCAATTATAAAAAGGAACCATGCGAGCTGAGCAATGAGCAATGAGCAACGTTAAGTTGGAATATCAGAAGTTGCGGGCAGGGGGCATCAGGAAGGGGTTGGCGGAGATAGAGGCGACAAGACGGAAAGAATAGGAGGGATGACAGTAGGGATATGGAATGTAGCAGGGTTGAAGAGGATGCTGAAGATTTGCGGGAGTGAAAGGTACTAAGGGGAATAGTTGGAGGGGAAAGACATCGTGGAAATTGTGAAAACATGGACTGAGAAAGGATGTTGGGAGACGGTATACGACAAACTACAGCAAGGGTGGGAATGGTGGACGTTACCAGGGGGGATAGCTCTTGGTGGGAAGACAGAGGAGTTTGAGGAAGAAAGCGGGGGAGCGAAAGAGGAAGGGTGAAAAGAATGTTAGGGTAGGATTTCAGAAGCTGCGGGTGGGACTGTGGAATATTGTGGGGATGAATTGATGGTAGAATATGCGGAGTTCGTAAGGTGTGGGGGGAATGGATTGAAGGGAAAGACATTGTGGGAGTGATGGAAACCGTGGGTAATGGGGGGGAATGGGAATGGCGGCTTTGTACAGAAATATTGGGAGAAAATCGGTGGATGGCAACGAGCTGAAAAGGAAGTCAAAAGATGGAGTGGGTGCTAAGGAGTGGGTGGGAGTGGGAGATCCGGACGAAAACGTATTTGTATCAGTGAGGAGTGAAGAGGACAAATGTTTGCGGAATATTATTATGTTGTCCTGCGCGCGTAATTTCAGTGCGTACAATACTGTATTATTTGAAGTATTATATAAAACATTGAAAATGCCGGTTTTTATTACTTGCTATAAATGTAGACGTATCTTGCATTAATAATTTGTTAGCGTGTAGTAATAACGAATGAAAAACAATCCTCTTCTGGGTCTTCCTAGAGTTATTTGTTTCGGGGATTAAAAGTGCTCTCACCGACATAGGAATCGAGTAAACATTGCTTTCGGAATTTTAATCATTATCATCCCTTTTGAAGCCGTGACGACGAATCAGTAAATAAAGGAAAAAAATATTGAAAATGAGCATAACAAGCGATATATAACGAAGGATTAAAATACGAGAGCAGTGTATGAATTGAGTTCAATGGTTTAACTTCAAAGAATACTTCCACCAGTTGTCTACTGGCTACGACAGTAAAACAGTAAAATGACCTCACCAAATTGACCGTTACCGTATAAGTAATGGAGTAATTAAAGTAATTCAATAAACCAATTTAAATATATCTTGTCTTTATATTTTCCCTATTTTTTATATATTGTGTGGTCGGAGACTCTAATCAATATCTAATATTAATAACAATAGCCTCTGAACTGCATGAACGGGAAACGAGAACGCTCGTGATGCCGAGCTTAAAATTTAATACAAAAACTCGTATGCCGGTATTCGGGTCGGCCAATTAAATAGTGCGGTAATAAAGACATGCTAGGCATGCCTAGCAGTGGAGTGAAGTCGAGACGAAGCCGCAAAACATGTTCAGGATCTCCCGTCGAAGCAGCAAAATATGCAAAATACGCCGTAACAACGAGTAGGAAAATGGAAATGTGAAATAAGAGATGAAAGCAAAATACCAGAAGTGAGGTAATTGATAAAGCATACAAATAAAAAACATCTAGTTTATACTAGTGATAACTAACATAACCATAGAAGCTATTATTAGATATTACGTTATATTTTTTAGAAACTATTATCCCACACTTTACACTTCGCAGTTGCACAACTTTATATACTAGTAGTACAATACTACCATGGTGTATTCGTCGGTACTCTATTACCAATTACAAATGAGATATAAATAACCCCAATTACACTAAATTTTTATCCAAGTTTAGTCAAACACTAACCAGAGTGTAAACAATCGGAAGATTTAATTGAATGTGGGCGAATCCGACATGACTAATCGAAATTGTTATAATTAAGTTATGTAACAATGAACGCTGGATTATTGACAATGGATCCAATGCAGGATAAATGAATAATTCTTAAGCATTTTTTTCATTCGTCAGTCTACCGACAAAAGTTGAGCTTTTAGCATTTTCGTTGCATCCAAGGTTCCAAGGTACCATGTATTATGTTCTGATTCCATTCACAAACATCACACAGATCTGTAGATCTGTATTACTTCTGAAATTCGGTGAAATACGATTATAAGACCAGTCCAATCTCCATAAAATTTTATGCTAGTGACAAATTTTCATGTTCTAAAGGATGTAAAATTGCTAGGAATGGTTTCGATTCCATTCATATGGATTCCGTCATATTGGATTAAAATTTACAAATGTGAAATTAAGCAGAAAAAAACATATCAGTATGTAATTATATGCCTATATACTTAAGATACAAATTAATATTTCCGAACCATGCGCTGATGATTGCTCCACGCACGTTAATTTCACCTTATTGCATGATATTTGTGCTAAGGGTAAAGTGGAGAGATTCCATGATCATATCCTCAAATTAATTTTGAAAATTTAAATAAAACCTTCTAAATAGAAAATGAAACAATTATATAAATCTAATAATAATATAGCTCTGTAGTTTTTAGTGAATCAAAAATATTTCCCTGATAAAGATCGATATATGATCGAAACTAGTCGGAAAATAAAAGAAAAAAGAGAAAATTGGATTAGATAACTACTAAGCTAAGTATATAAATCTACTAGTAAAATTGATAATTGTAATTGAATGAATATGAAGAAGGTATCACAAGGTTAACGTTAACTAAGAAAATCAATTAAGTACATACATTATGACATAGTAAATACTTTACATTATTATAAATTTCACATTACTAATCTGAGTTTTTTCATAATAAATTATATTTACAAAGAAGAATGCTACTATGACATTAATAGAGTTTTTCGCTTAACTTTTCTAGAATTCCATTAAGTAGTTTCGTAACTTTTCGTTTCGTTGGGTAAATGAAACTCAGAAGCATCAGTTGGATTCGCCTCCAATTGTGAACTGAGCTGTTCATCAACTGCAAATAGCTATCCACGTTTGTCGAAATGCCACAGCACGATTATAATTATGAAAGTTTATGCAAAAAAGAAAATAAAATTTAATTGAAAATGGCATGGTGATATATAGTTATATCTTCAATATTCATTCAAATAACGTAGTACATAGTATATAGCATGAAACAATATTATCAATCTTTCTATAAGTATAAGTTAAACAACATACTCGCATTATTACTCTGTACATGAATAATCGAGTAGCTCCTCTGTTTCGGACACCTCTCAATTATGGACACTTTTGGTGGGTCCCGGCAGAGCCGCTTTAAAATACACATGTCGTACCCTCTCAAATCTGGACACCTCTCAAATATGTATATGGACACTTTTTAATCAAAGGAATACATCTTAAACTGTAATTGATGTGGCACTGTATCCATAATTTGTTATCGTACCTTTTAAAACTACTTCAGGTGTAAAACAAAGAAATCGAACGTTTCCATAATTTTTAACCATGAAATTCTATTGGTAGAATATTCACCATGCGTGCGTGCCTTGTAACTTGCAACCCGAAAAGAAAACGCAGTAGTATCTACTGTGGGTCTTACAAACGCAAAATTCTATAGGAATACGATATGCCGCCAAACACGTCTGTTTTCCTTTACATATGCCGCTCTTATGAGGTCAGTGACAAACATCGTTAGTAAGTGTTTAGTACTACAGTAATAAATCGTCAATCTGAAATAAATTATAATGACTAGAGAGATGTCGATGCCTAGGGCATCCACACAGAGCTACAAATGATGTGCATATATGTAATATACTATAAAATATATTTCTATTAACTGATACGAATTTCTAATGTGTTAAATCTAGAGTATTATGCCGAATTAGGTAGGTGCTTGACTAGTACGTAATTGATTTTTATATTTTGCACAGTCAGATAGAAGAATTTTAAAAAATAGGGAGAACATTGTGCTACTTTTTAACAGATTTTATTTCTTACCGACTTATTTGTGAATTCAAACATCATCATTATTCTAGAATGTTATAAAAAGTACCAAAACAGTTAACTAAAATCTTTATGTAAAATATGTCCCACTTCTCAAATGTGGACACTCCCAAATGTCGACATTTGGTAGTAGTAGGTCCACATTTGAAAGGTTTTACTGTACTTGACTGTACTTAAGATTAACAGTTACTGAATGCATATTTATGAAGGCGTCCCAATACTGGTTTCCAAGCTTTAAAACCCCTAAATTGATTATGTTTATTGCGGATTAATTTATCTCTGCGCTTAAATCTCAAAGTCCTTGCATGTTAAGTCTCGACTGTTTATAAGGATTCACTCTCACAACTCTACCCATAGAGTTGATCAGCAAACATTTACGCGTTGATGATGATGATGTTTACTTCCATTTTCCAACGATTCTAAACATACGAATGTGTATTTATTTTAAAGTTAAGTCAAGATTTTTCTTAATACATCTAGTGTAGTACATATTTTTTAGGTCAGTGTTTTTACATATTGTACAACTAGTTGTAAACGTTGTAAACCAATTACTTGTAAAAATTCCAAATCGGACATGATGGTGTTAAATGAATATATTCAGCAGCTAGGAATCCATAAATATTAACTGTTACTGTTAACTATTAAATTCTGACCTGAAAGTGCTTATAAGACAATAACTTTTATACTACCTACCAGCGACTTACATTAAACTCATAATATACTTACTGTTACTTATAATGGAATATTATGAGGTTGAGATGCCGAATAATAAAAAGTATAAATATGAATAAACTTGTAAGACCACAACTAAAAGCAATATCGGTACAAATATATGAAAATATCTCGACGTATATTCTTACATCCTCTACTGGGATACTGTAATATGCAGCACAGAGGAGCTACGTAACAAGGTATTCATATGTAATGATGCTTTGCTAGAGCGTAACTCTGCAATTCCTATAAGAACAGCAAGCAAAAAAAATCTTTCCTGATACTGTTGTTGAACAAACGAGAGCTGAAGACGCTCCATATTATTTGATATTCAATATGTTGATGTAGAATACATGTACAAATCGAATACAATCTTTCCGTACTGAACTTTTTAAATTATTATTTTCTGGCCGAATAGTAGTATAGGTATAATTTATTCATAATTGGAGTGCCAAGTCAAGAAAAGTGAATAAATGGACATCGCTTATATTCTACTTTCCCCAAGCTGCGCTTAAAACCTGGTGAGTTTTAAGTAATAATAGGTGAAAATAACTAGGATTAAAATGTTTCCATGTATAGGTCTTTTTCAATTATAATTTTTTAATATAAACTATTTAAAAAGCATATAGTAAATAACTGCAATTGACATATTTAAATATAATTATAGTCTATAGTGTTGAACATGCCACAAACCAATGAATTAACCACAACTTTTCAACGGGAACGTGCATTCATTATTAAGGTTAACCCTTTTCAGCCGCAACTCGTGGTTAGCGCCATCAGTCCTAGTGCCAGTCCTAAGAGAATTCCCATGTTTAATTATAATTTCATTTGAAAATACACCGCAAGCTACGTCCCTATATTTCATTCTACTTAATAACACTGCGTTAATATAGGGTGGAGGCGCCTGGGTTATATGAATTGGCTATGATTTACTTCAATAGATAACAGAATATAAATAAATTGTAAGATGTTGAAATTAACTAAAATTGTGTGTAAAATTGTAACTTTCTCTCATTATAAAATCATTGACATTACTTACATTAAATGGTACACTCTATATTTCGGAGACAAATGCTTGCCGCGCTGCCCAAAAAAATTGAAGAAGTTAATACTCGCGATACGTGCTTAGGCTGCAGTTAGAGATCCAGAAAAATTAACAAAGTTGGTAGTCGTATTTTACAATCAATTTCTTTCTGTTTAGTTTGCTTGCTTTTATTTGCCTGGTTTTGTTCGAGTACGTGTCCTCAGTCATTTCGTTTTCCTTTTTTTTTGTTTATTTGTATCTCATCAAATAGCATTCTTTAGCTACTACGCGTGTGATTACTTCTAATTTAGCTTCTAATCATATGCGCTTGCCTGCAATCTTCGATAGTTATAATGAAAAATCATTAAATAGTACTACAAAATTTAATAAATAAAAATTACATGCTTTATTATATGAAAGAAAAAAATCGCAATTATTATAATTTTTCATAAGAAAATATGATAACTTTCTTACTTTTAGTTTTTCTCTACTTCTGCTTTTTCTCTCTATCATAAATTCCACATGAGTAACTTGACCAAATTCTATTGATACAGTCGAGTTTACTCTCAGAAGTTTGCTAACAAATGCGAAACTTTTTGCGTTACTTGTTTGTAATGGGATTATTCTATTATTTTGCTACTCTCTCTCCATCCTGCAATGCCTCCTCTCATTTAAGATAATGTATTATATACAATTCAAGTGGAAAACGGTGATCTTCCTAATCTTGTTGATTTTGCAATACTTGTGCTGGGTTATTTTTGCCTGGATAATCTTGGTAGGCTGTCAATTCGCTAGTGGAACATCGCTATTTTGCTTCGGGCGTTCAATGATGCACGAAACAGTATTCCGATCATGCCCGCCCTAAGTTGATAACAAAAGATAGCTACGCAGAACAGACAATCCGGTGGCGGCACATGGCAAACATTGTAAAAGTCTATGTACTCTGCATAAATTTTAACTATAACCGTAGAGAAGCATGTGTTGACGCATAAAATATAAAGATCAATAAATAATATTGACGAAAGTATACTTGCATGAAAAATATTTTAACTAAAAATAAGTGATAAATATGAAATTAATAGATTTTAATTTCATATTTGATATGTTCAAAATAAACTACTATGAAACTCTGAACACATTTCGTTTTATTGGTATTCCTTACTGTGTATAGTGAATGAAAATACGTATTGGTATTTGTATTACAGGTCAAAGAACAGATTCGAACTTTGTGAATGACTTTCAACTATTCATTTTCTGTCTTTGACGTTCCCAACGAGCCGAATTGTAAGTTCTATCTCAATGAGTATGCTGAACTGACGTCACCAGCATCGGCTTTCACAAAATTTTCACAAAGATTGCAGAGTACTTTGGGCGAATGTTGTTTCTATTTGTTATGAATTAAGTAAAATTTGTTAGGAATTAAGAACTCTTTTCATGCTGGATTTCTTTTACTGTTGGGTATATATTTTTGCATTTTATTTTTGCAAGTTATATTTTTGGTGATAGTTTTATATAATAAAGGAACTTTTAATGTGGCAGCTGAACGGTCATGTTTATATTATTGGATAATTGTCTGAACGTATGATCCCAAGATGAGTATTTTGGGGCCTAGTATGGCCTAAGCTTAAGAAAAGTTCGTATAACCCTGGATACAAGAATCGCATGATGAGAGATAAGATGCTCGAATACTTGAGCGCGGAACCGGTGAGATAGGATAGGATGTGTGTAGCGAGAGCACGATGATGGTCGATTGAGGAAGGGCGGGGGAAATGTGTGGCACCTAGAGAATATGTAAAGGCGGATGAGACTGAATACCGTAAACTGGAAGTCTTGAGAGGGAGGGAACAGTAGGATACAATTCATTGTGTTTCAATTATTAACTGTAGTTTTATTTTGAGAAGAATTTATATCATTTTGTTGTTGCTTTTTTTTCTTCTTAGCTATATATATACCAATCTTAAGTAAATTATCTAGCGAGTTTCGAACATAAATCAAGTTATCGCTCAGTTTGTTCTCCGCACGTACAAATCACGAACATGATGCAGCGCACTTTTCACGACGCAATTACATTTATTTATTGGCAATACGCCCGCGGACATAATCATTGCCCTTGTAAATCGATACAAATGCAAATGGTATATTACAGAGTGAATAAAATAGTAAGTAACACTTAATATCCTCTATCGTTCGCTATTGATAATTGCCAATTAATATTTCCTACAACACTACTTCCCATGTCACACAGTGTTCAGCAAACTTTGTGTGCAAGTTCAATAGGTCTGTGCATAGAAGTTATAGCCGAAGTTTTACGCGCCCATTTCAAAGCTTCTTTCTTCATTAGAATCAAAGATAGGGAGACGAATATCCGCTGAAACGCTTCTTCTAAAATATAACTACAACACTTTTGATAGTGCACTGCGCGCACTTGGATTCCCCACTTACATCCCTGCATACAGTAGATTTTATCCGAGAATTAATGTTACAATTACAGTCATTCTTAAGGAATTGAAAGTATTGTATTTTATTACGGTGTGCAATTACGAGTCGCGATACACTAACTAAAGAAGGTATCCTACGACTTCGTGCTGGTCACGTACGCCACTCGTAGCTGTAAACAAAGTCAAGGCAGCGGCCAATTAATTGAAAACTATCACACGCAAAACATGACAAAGAATATACATTTGTCCTTTATTCTTTGCCATGAAATCGTAATTTCCAAAAAAATTAATAACAGCAACATTTGAGTTTTAATTTTTTATCTTTCTGATTAACCAACTAGAAGAAGAGTCAAATATTTTGAATTAGTATCCGTTGCTCTACAAAATCACAGTTAAAGTTTATCGTTCGCAGAGAAAATAACAAATTCGTGAAGTGAATTTTGTGAAGAGCCAAACTTATTTTTCTAATTAACTTATTAGAACAAATTTTATTTCCTAAGAGAAATCTGCTCTAAAAAATGACATTCAGAACTTATATTCATTGATTATATTATTATTCGCGATTAACTAATTAAAACAGAAACCGCATCCTGAAAAAGAACATTGCTTATTCTCCAAAATGATATTTATCGATAATCCTGCGTAGAGAGAATCGGAATTTCTCGAAGAAATTGTCAAATTTTCACTTTAATTTTCACATCTTCCGCAATTCAAATATGAATTTTTAAAAAGTGTTTTGCTCTACAAAATAACACTGAGAACTTATATATACGAATTATCGACGCTAAGAATTGGAAGACAACAAAAAAGCGACTTTTAGAAAGGTAATTTTGTAAATACGTACATTTTTGTAGTAGATACACTAGACATGCATTTTTATTTTCATATATGTATATTTACATTGCATCTATTGTTCCCCCACTAGTAATTACATTCCCAATACAAATTAAATCCTAAACATTAAAATCGTCAACGACTTTTGCCTCTCAAAATTCACGTAATTCTTTGAAATGAAGTCGAGCTGCATGGCAACAAAATAAAATAATCATCGCGTCGAACGCACATCACAAATAAATAGACACGAAGAAACATGTCCAGTTACGAATAATAGCGAGTTCTGGGCGACCTACGTACGATTTCTAGAGGGTGACGGCGATGATACACGCTTGTCCTAGCTCTGAATTTTATACAATTCGTAGAGGGATGCTAAAATACATTGAGTTTTTATGATTTGTAGAGGTTATTTCAAGGGACCAACCATTTCGTACGAATAACAGAGATTTACGAATTGTCGAGGTCCGAATTAGCGAGAGTCTGCAGTAGTTCATACAATTTTCCTCTGTTTGCGAAAAAATCTTCCCTTAGTAAATTTTGATAAAAGCAAATAATTTTCCAAATTTTTACCTTAGTTTTTATCTTGCTCCACAATCTGACATTAATCGAATGTTGTTCAAAGAGAAATTGCAATTTGCCGAAATGAATTGTAATTTAAATAAATATGGAAAAATTTTTCCATTCAGAAAAGAAATTTCCTCCATATTATAATTCTTTATGCTGAATTAAAATATATTAATTCATTCAAAATTTATAGGTGTTTTTCTATAATTTATCCAAGTCCCCTTGCCTCCAAATATGGTTTAAACATTACCAAATAGGTTGTGTTATATATCACCAGAAATATACAGAATTAAATTATCTTTGTCCATTCAAAAGTTATAGATGTTTTTCTATAAATTTTCCAAGTGATCCTCTCTGCAAATATGAGTTAAACATTGCCAAATATGTTGTGTCATATGGAACCAGAAAGGAAATTTCCTGAAGATTATAATTTCTAATGCAGAATTAAAATATCATTTTGGATGTAATTTAATTATTGGATCCGATTTCCTTTCCGTAAATTCCGTGTATGTATTTCTGCTGTCCGAACTGGATGGATGCAAAGGCGGTTTGAGTTTTCGTATCGTTGCAACAATAACCATTACATTCGTTCTTAATCGTACTTAATGCACGATAGAAATAAAGCAATTAGAAAGGAAATTATTCAATTTATAACTAAATTAAATGCGATAAACCTACGGGAAAGCCCTAAATTAATTATGTGGCAATTGCCAATTTA